>JAVTVY010014708.1:0-64111 GCA_036873755.1 Hanleya hanleyi | reverse complement strand
ACGTTGTATCCCCTGGGTTTGGCCGCTCGATAGAGAGCCGACAATGCACTATAGGCCGCCGGACTGTCGGGACTGTAGTATAAGTTATCCAACACCTTCTCCCAGCGTTTCATGGTGACAAATGATGATGGACCCTGGCTCTATCGTTTATTTATAACAGGTATATCTTGGGCCGGAGTTTCTTTCTGATTTTCTTCGTTGGCTTCCACAGTGTCCATGGTAAATGACCAGCCCAACTCGTCTGATGACCGCTTGATAAGCACTTGATCCACATCTACCACGGCATCTTCCAATGCAGACCATAGATCAGGGTGAAGGGTAAAATGCACTGTACCCCCATCTAGCCGAGCCAATTGAGCAAAGAAAGGGCCGCGTCGGATGTACACATCGTGACACAAGTGGATGAGGTCGCCGTCCTGTTCATCAGACAACACCCGTTTGAATTTGGTCCAGCCCTCCCGGGACAGACGAATGTGGGCCGGGCACGGTTGTGTAGGGTCCGCATCACAGATGTCTTCCACCTCCTCCATGATATCGACCTTATCCGCATAAACGTGCAGGAAAACCTCGGGGGTCAAGCTGAGATACGCCAGTATTATATGCTCCGTCATGGTCAGTACGTGAATGGTACCAGATTTGACTGTCTCTCGTATTTATAGGGGGAACCCCGTGAGATCAAAGGATCGGGTGGTCAAAGTCTAGCCGGGTAATCAATGGCATCGTCATCTGGTTCATTGCTAGACATTTGTTCATTGGGTTCTGCAGCCGCTTCTCTCAGGGCACGAGCCCACTCCAACTCGTCTGATGACCGCTCGTCCGGTGTAAACAGCTGGTCCACGATAGGCACCACTTTCTCGAAGGCTGTCCACAGATCGGGGTCTAGGGTGAAGCCACGCGTAGGGTCTTGGTAACGGCCCAGGCGTGGGAAGAAGGGTCCACGGTATACGTAGATGGCATTGTCTATGTGGATGAGGTGTCCGTCGAGCTCACCACTCAACACCCGTTTAAATTTGGTCCAGCCGTCACGGTGTAGCGTAACCGTATTCGATACGGTCTCAGCGCGCGACCAGCAAACATCTCCAAGGTCTTCCACGAGGGTGACTTTATCTTCATAGACGTGTAACCCCACCCGGGATGTAAGGGGAAGGATGGCTCGTAGGACTGCTGACATGGTTGACCCAATGACGAACGGTGAATGACACACACTCTGACTGTCTCGTATTTATGGTGAGGTCCCACTGTCAATGCCACAGCGTCAGGGTCAAGAGGGCACAGGCCATTACTAGGCCAAAGAGCCGTCGCTGGCTCCGGCGTGAGCGCTCGTGGTCCATAGCCCGGGTATCAAGGATGGCTGTCATAGTCCAGTAGTGGTGAGTGATAGCACACCTCTCCATCGTGTGTACCCTGTCGAGGACCGCTTCTGTGAACTCTTTCAGGATCTGGCGTCGCCCCTCGTTGTCGTCGACATCTGCAAACATGGACCGAACCACTGCTCGGTAACCCGTGAGTGAATTAACCACGGTCGCATGCTGTAAAATGCGAGTCGCATAGGGCTGGATCTCCGTCATGGCTCTGCAACCGTAGAAATGAAGGTGTGGGATCCAGAGGGACGTGTTTTATAGACCATGTCACACATGCGCGCCTAGACGTAGCTATACGGGTATAGCCGTCCATAGATCGGGGTCCAGGGTAAAACCACCGTCGTTCAGACAGAGGAGTCGAGCGAAAAAGGGACCGCAGGAAATGTAGACGTCGTCACACAGGTGAATGCTATCACCGTGCAGGTCACCCAACAACACCCGTTTCAAGGTAGTCCATCCTTCCGGTGACAAAGAGACGTGCGCTTTGGGTTCAGGCGTACACCAACACCTAAGCCCGCTATCGATGAGGTCCACTCGTTTGGGGTACAACAATAGGGTGCAGCCAGGTGTAAGCCTCCGGGTAGCCACAGTCCCTTCTTTCACCTCGGGGTGTAGTAAGTCATCCACCTCGGGGAGTACATCTTTCAGTGCCATCCATAAGGGTGGACAGAGTGTGATATAGGTACCTCCACTCTGTTCCAACCGGGGAAAAAGGGAATCCTCTCCAGCAGTGCGTATGTGCACACCCACTTCCACGTGCATGAAATCCCTTTCGGGCTCTTTTCCCTCTAACAATCGTGTCAATAGAGTCCAGCATGATAGCGATAACAAAATCTTCACCTTCTGCGGTGCGTCTTGGACCAGCTCCAGGTGATCGTCATTGACGATGAGGTAGGTTGGAATAGGACGTCAGTGGGACGTCAGTTGGAATAACGCAAGCTCTGTTCCGCTCGCTGCCATGGTGGGGAATGAAAAGCGAACGGTTAGAGAGATGGCTTTATAGTGTACCTGTTGGGTAGGGTTTTATATACCGTGTGAGTCATGGGCACTTGTTATACTCGCTTGCTCCATAAGGTCAATAAGGTTATAAATGCGCTTTTTTCTACTACGCCCTGTGACGGCCTTTCGTGAAAGTCCGTGATTGTTCGGTAGTGTAATGTTATTTTGTATAGGATTTCATTTAACATGAGATTTCACTATAGGCGAAAGCATTCTAGTACCCGGATGTAGGCGCAGACGTGAGCGAAATTCTAGTACCCGTCTATTGGTTCTTTTATCGATCACTCATTGGCTCTTTTTTCTCGACCGCTGATTGGTCCAAATGGACCTGCCCATCCTTCCCAGGTTAATTTATAATCCCCTTTTTGGGTTCAAGCTCTGTATATCGGTGCCGCAACATTGTTGCCGAACCTTGCCGAAAGGGAGACCTCGGCCCTTTTGACCTGGATGTGACCTTTGACCTTTTTGACGCGACCTTCATCCGCGCACTTGCGGTGATGCCGCGCACTTCCGGAGTAACCCGCGCGCGCGCTGCGGCCGGATAATCCGCGCGCGCTGCGGCCGGGGCGGGGCGGGGCGGGGCGGGCCGGGGAAAACCCGGATGTTGAACATCCGGACCCTACGTCTAAGGAGAACATTGGAACTCTTCTGTGGTCGGAGGTAGTTTTAGTGAAACCCGGAAGTGACGTCTGTGCGAACAACCCACACCACCACCCAACCCCAACCAGGGACCCCTAGTGGTGGGTCACACACACACACTCCCTCACGCATCCCTCAACATGCCAGCTTTCTATACTACGAGCAGACTGCGCATGCGCAGACTCTTGAACATGGACCAACCCGTCCAGTCGGATGCTGCTTCACAAGAGCTTCAACATAAGACCTCATACGACTCCATCGGATCCATAGTGACCCCTGTCGGCGCCAAAATGTCTATTTCCATACACGTTCTCTACTGCGCATGCGCAGAATGACGTCAGTTCCACGTCACAACCAGCCCGTCGGATACTCCCTCACGTATGCTTTACATTGATACCTCACTCGACCCCTTCAGACCATTAGGGGCCTACCTAAACCTCAACACGTCTATTTCTATACTACGGCCAGACTGCGCATGCGCAGACTATTGACAACGAACGACACACTAGCCCAGCCGGATGCTCCCTCACGACAGCTTCAAAATAAGACCTCATACGACACCATAGGATCATTAGGGGCTCACCTAAACCCTAAAACGTCTATGTCCACACCCTTTTTTTGTCTGCGCATGCGCAGAATGTGGACAACGGCCGAGACACTAGTCCAATCGGATGCCCCCTCACATAGGCTTCACATTGATACCTCACTCAACTCCATCGGCTCATTAGTGGCTCATCTAGATCCCAAAACGTCTATTTCCATACCCTTTGTCTATTGCGAAAACCCCACAGACAGCTCAGTACATGTCCTATCATGTTCAAAAATGACCATCCCCATACCCCATACGGGCCTGTATATTGTATAATACAGACCCCTATTGTAGGGGTAATCGAAAAGACACGGACGTCGAAAAAACACGGACCTCACCGAAGAGACACGGAGGTGAACGACATTGCGGGAAAACCCCACATACAAGTCAGTACATCTTCTATCATGTTCCCACGGACCTCACCGCAAAGACACGGACCTGACCAAAAAGACACGGAGGTGAACGACATTGTGGGAAAAACCCCACAGACAGGTCAGTACATGTTCCCACGGACCTCACCGACAAGACACGGAGGTGAACGACATTGTGGAAAAAACCCACAGACAGGTCAGTACATATCTTATCATGTTCACAGGTCACGCGCCATTCACCCAGACCGGAAGTGACGTCATACGGCATGTTCACAGGTCACGCCCCATTCACCCAGACCGGAAGTGACGTCATACGGGACTGGTGGCGCCCCCTGGCGGGAAAAAGGGGAACCAAGAGTTACCTCCCTGGAAAACGTAACCCTATCTGCGCACTCCCTACTACTCTATTATAAATAAAGAAGCCAATTTTTATGAGCTGTCATAAGTGTTTTTCGTGAGGTCATGTCAACCAAATGGCACTCCAACAATATATTCTCTTACTGCATATAGCTGTTTTAGTGAAAAGTTTTTTTAAAGAATGTCATTTATATTTGATCTTATCAATCTGCATAATAACGCCGTAATTATGGTGTATTGTTTGATGTATCTCGAATCGTCATGAAAATTCGAAAATAATCAATTATTTTAAGTTTCATATGATCCCAATATCTCAACATTTCGCATTAAGTAGACATATCCTATGTGATATTTGTTGGACGCTACCTTCAGTAGGAAACGTGTAAATTAAACATGGCAACTTCGACAGATGTTGACCTGATCAATTAAATGCAACATTAAAAGGGTGTTTGAAAACGCTGCCGACGTACTGACAGGAAGACCGAAAGAGAAGCGGAACCTCAGAATCCATTTCTCGATATCAAAATAATCGTCAGTTAGTCGCGTGTAGAGAGAACAGCACACAAACTCTCATCCAAGGGTTGAAGGTGCCTTAATGCTTTCTCGTTTTGGGGCAGAGAGGAATGGTAAGGGCGAAAACATTTGACAAAAATATAGCTACCCCTCAAGGCTTTTCAATGTAGTGATACCGCGATAACACTGCCGCTTGTCGTAGTTAAAGATAGGCAATTCGGCATTAGCTACTCCACTAAATCCATTCAGTGGCTGTCATCGAGTTATTCTACAGACTGTATGGATAATCCTCACATGGATATTTGAACGCGTAATAATCGAAGAAAATCAGTTAAGGCGGGTGCCTCAAAGAGCTGTTCCCTGTGACCATTTGCAATTCACACCATACGCATTGGCTAGTTAGCTGAGAAAAGTAGATTTTCCGGTCAACTGTCGAGTGCAGACAACATTATTACAGTTGATTCGGTGTACTCAGATGGCGAGAGAGGACATTGATTTAAGGTAATCTCGACTCCCATAGATATGCTAAGTAAGTACACTGGGTCGGCGAAAGTGACCGCAGCAAATAGAAGGGGAAGTCTCAGGTCGATCGAGCGGAATACAATATCCTTGATAGTGGTCTCCAAGAATAAACTAAACCATGTACTATTCTATGATAAGCTCTATCAATAACTCGTTACTGACAAGCCACACATAACGCAAACCCGTCTGAACACCGGTAATCTACTGCACGACCAGGCCCAAAATTTCAACGTTCAGTATCGTTCTGTTATGTACCACTCGGGCATTTTTCAGTTTCATCTTGTTAACCTCTAGGTAACCTATTGGCTCTATCAGAAATGTTGTTCAGTTCTGACTTGAAAGCTACTAGTCAGTTATGGAAAGGTGACCAATAGTTTAACCATAAATGGAATGTGTGGTAACTAATTGGTGACCGTTTCGTACTCTTCAGTTACGGATTCATGACCAACTTGATAGCTGAGCAGTACCACCAGTACCGTGCAGTTACCAAAAATGTCAGAAAAACATGGTCGCTCGGACTCTCTATCTGTACTTATGTGAGAAAGCTGCTTCAATCTTTATGGGATGCTGTGAATAATAACTTAATGGGTTAAAAAAATACTCATCTGAACACCCAGAAACGTTTCTATCAAGCCATGATCAGGCGATGTAGAATCGGCCATACAGGATTAACTCGTGTAAAAGAAGACTGTAGGTTTATTGTTTTGCTGTACGACGTCGGACTTTACAGGTTAGTTTTTTCTGGGTATTCTTACATTTACCAGGTTTACCCCATGTTGAGGCGTTTACTCCATCCGACGTCCTGGATTTGTTTGAACTGATTTGTCATCACAGCTCCCGAGCTAGCGTATCTAATTCCGTTTAAGCCGGTGCCAGAGGCCGCGTGAATACTTCACAGTCTTCACATGAACATCTGCAACAAAAGCGCGGCTGAGATACTAAGGCTACATCCAAGAATCCACCGTATTATCGGGTCTGAATGTGAGTCGCCGAGGAAGGATTTCCTGTGGAGTCATATGGTTATTTTTTAATCACCAGACGTCGTCAATTTTTCCCCACCTCTTGCATATCGCTGCAATTTGAGAGAAATGGGTTTGTTGCATAAATTTTAATATGTGTATGTTTTAATGTGTTGGATTACTAAGTTATTAACTTGAATACATAGAATTGTGTTTGATCGTCGCCGCTATATAGCTGAAATATTGCTGAACGCGACGTTAAACCATAATTCTCTCTCTCTCCTAGTCGCTCGGACCATACAATACATGGTACAGACGTGACATGGTTAATCATTTCCGACATGGTTAATCATCGTTTTTCATGGTCGTTCTGATGACATTTGTCCTGGTCAAGCTGATCTGTCATCACAGCTCCTGAGCAAGCGTATCTAATTTCGCTTAAGCCGGTGCTAGGGTCGTGTTGATACTTCATAGTCTCCACATGAACAGCGCGGCTGAGATACTGAGGCTACGTCCGATAATCCACCGTATTCTCGAGTCTGAGTGTGAGGTGCCGAGGGAAGATTTCCTGCAGAGTCATATGGTTGCTCTTTAGTCGCCAGACGTCGTCAATTTTTTGCCACCCCTTGCATATCGCTCCAATTCATCATTCTTGACGACAATTGTCATGGTCAAGATGCGTGTCAACCACCCTTTCAATGCTGCGTTAATTCCACCATGCAGAACGTTGTCGGTCATGTCTGTAACATGAAATACCTGGTCAGTGCAATAATATCATCCTTAAAGTGAAGACCAGTCGATAAGCAAGAACGGGTTGGCAGTCATTCAGTAACTAAGCAGTAACAAATCAAGTTACTGATGTTACAAATATGTAACCAAATTTGAACAATTGGGTTGGTAGCATGGCGGTAACATAGCGGTAACCTCTTGTAACTGATTGGTAACTGCTTGGTAGCCAATCAACGGAAAAGCCATGGGATCCAATGGGTGAACATAGGTGCCCGGTTGGTTATCGGTTGGTACTGATGAGTTGAAAAGTGAACAGATCTGCACGGGACTTTCCTACCAGTACCAATCAGTACTCCGCCAGCCAAGTCACCAAACAGTTACTGAGCGATAATGGTTGGTAGCGTCTTGTCTGTGTATCAGTTCATTGTTTGATAAAAAATCTATGTTATTGCTCTTGCAGCAAACGAGCCTTTGTCCGTGTATACTATGATTATTTGTAATGGGTGCTAAAGCTGTTATACGAATTATGTCTTTGGATTATAGAGGCGTATATTGAACGGAATGACGAACTAGACGCTGCTATTGGTTGTTATTTTGACAAAATTTCAGACTTTCATTTTCAAATTACATGCATCTCACACATACTCTTTGCTGGACAAACAATGTTGTATATTGCGCCCAGACACGATAACACTCCATTAAACAAAATAAATTGGATTACACTTTATTCATTAACTTGCTGGTATCAACTAATAGTCTGGCAGATCGAAAATTACGCTCGTAGAGAAAAGACACGATTCGGTATTCAAATCGCCTATTAAGATAACCGCCTGGTTTACAGAATCTATGCACGTAGTATTGATAAATGCAGTTACTGATTAATTATGCTGAAAAATAATTACGAATAATTTTTCGTCGTATGTGTTGAAGCGTCCCTTCAGATTTAATAATCGCCAGTCCACCACATGGAAAGACAGAGGGCTACAAAACACTAAGTTTGGAAAGGGAGACCCACATCTGCATTTCATACTGATGAAGGAGATGAATACAAATTTCGCATCATCTTCACCCAATACATTTTCACAAATGCAGGTCAATCCTAAATGTAAGTCATCGAATCGGATCGATCATAACACTGGCTCGCGAGAATGTCCCCATTTTCGAATTGGGTACATTGTAGATTCTGCTTCCGTTCACGGGTTTAGCGTTACCTGCTCCTGGATGGGATGGGGAAGCCTATGCACGTCCGAAATTTGGATACATCTGGAAGGTCTGAATGAATAGAACTTATGAATAATTCCTTATTTACCTCATTAGTATGTATGAAAGATGACTTCAAAAGGTATCTAGTGTCTAGGTGTACCCCCTCATAGGATCCAAGATGGATACTGTTCTCACATCAGTTTTATAAATTGATAAATACAGTTCAGCTAACGATGCCATGCCAGGTAAATCCAAAACATGAATTATGCAAGAGACGTTCTTTCATATGATCTGCCAGTTGTTTCAGACAAATACGCCACTTAAAACCAATTCGCCACCTCGACGTTCATCTGGAAAAAGGAATACCGATCAGTGATACCGATTTGAGGATAGAAAATCATGATATCTTGTCGGCATCACTGAAAACTGTTGACCGCTTCTCGATTTTGTTTGTGCTGATAGTATATGAATACGAATTCTTCATGCGTGAGGACGGACTACTGACCATCCAATCTGACGATTGTATTATACAAACATACGACAATTACAATATTCCTCTCAAGCAACTCTTGACAAGTTGAAATGAAGAAAAATATAGAAGGGTACATGTCTATGGGATGTGAAAATGCCCTCTCGAAAAATCGTTAAACCTCGTGGTTTCACAAAATGCTTTGCGCATTTCGTGAATATCCGAGATAAAAATGCCAAACGCATACTTTCCATTCCATGGGAATGTTTGTCGTTTTGCACCCGTCCATCGTCAATGATTTTTACACACACTTACACACCTGTACGTTTTTTCACGGAATTTTCAATGAAATAACACCAACAATGCCTTGATGATAAACCGCTTCATTAGTCCCCCCTTCCCCCCCATCCTAATTAATCTAGCAGATACAAATCTTTTTGCACTTAAGGTATACTTATCCACGATCGATGCGCATATAAATTGGCGAAACACCTGATTCGCTTTTAGAGTTTCTCTAATGGACTGGGAGATCGAAAATTGGATTTGTGGTTTAAGTGATATAGGTTTGAATGACGGAGATCCCCTGAGATAAAAGTTTATTTTAGGGAGTACGCTAATGAGCTTCGTTTACACAATGACTAAGTCGAATCAATCCGCTTGAATAGTTCTTTCAATCTACATTAGAAAGATTATAAAAGTCCAATTGATTCTTCACTACGAAATAGGTCAGACAATTGTCACACCTGTGCGGATAATCGGCAACGGTCAAATGATAGCCTGTTAATTCCCTGACCAGATTACATGTATCTCTGCATGTAGTGTCATTTAATGTAGCTAGACAATGTCAAACAGATGTCTTCCAAACCGCCGATGCGATCACCCAAGAGATAGCATTCCTGAAGGTAAAGCGAATATGACTCAGATTAGCTCCAATGAAATTGATTGGTTTGAGCGTTTTTTGGTCTTTCATCGGTCTTGACTCCTTGTCAGTACTCGGACATACTTTTTTCACCAACCTTGTTAGGTTGCGTTTAATTGATGCCTGTATATGGTGAGATTCTGCTGGTGGAGGGTGTCGCGGACGCAGAGACATGTGTCCTGAATCAGAACTTTCGTTTATCATTTTCCCCGTCTGAGCCGTTTTTTCCTATCTAACGGCCACATATTCCATGGCTTTCCATCAGATGACTGGATTTGGATATCACATCATCGATCTTGAATATTTGTATCTAATACCGCTCAAGCCGGTGCTAGAGGCCGAATGGTCATGCCATCAAGATGTCCACAAGAGCAGCAAAATAAAAAAAGCGTGACTGGGATACAAATCATCACAGGACTTAGTTTTGATTTTTTTCAGATATAACACAGTCAGTATATTTACCTGTGATGGCATATGCATTTTTGTCAGTACATGTACGCCGACATCTTTTCCCATCACCCTGGTTATGTTAAGTTAAATGCTTTAATTGAGTGAAACTCAACGATCATATCATGTACCCGTCATGTTACCCTTACCCTAGTTAACTCCTATCTACTCGAGACGATTAGTCTGCTTCAATCGCAGGGTATATGGGATTTAAGTATTTTTACATATATCAAGCGACGACCAGTGAGGAACATGTATTTTGTCCCGTTCACAACAACCCGAGTTTTCAGATACACGTTTTGATATGGAGAAAACACGAAATCTATCCAATAAAATATTTGCGGGTTTTTGTTTCACTTTTTCTACATATAGTTCTTCATACGCTTGTATTTTTTTTCCATACTTTGTTTAATGTAGAGGTTTATTAATGGAATCTTTGAAAAATACAATTTGATGTCCCTTGTGGTCCATGGTGTATGAGAGGCGAACAATGATGAACTATTATTCTCTGCTAAAGAGCAGGTGGTCTGGACGACAATCACAAACAGTTGCCCCCTGATCACATTAGGGCTTGGTATTGAATATTTATGGCTGCAGTGATTCGAAGTAACACGCAAAAACACAGCGTACTCATTGTTTGGAGGGACAGAAGCACGCTACAAAACCATTTTCTCATCTAGGAGAACACCAAAGCTATATATTTTTGAGCATTTGCAATACACAAAAAAAGAGGAGACACTTAAATTCTATTAACCGTTTTATATATAATATCGCCGAGTTGAATTATATTTCTTGATGGCAGTAGGTTTCATTCTGCATTATTCTAAGCATCCCGTTTTTTTACGATGTTGCGAGAAACTGGCTGTATATTACGATGATCTCAGCTTATAATTAACAAGTCCAGCTAAATCCTAAATCCGTGCTAACGGCCCATTGCTATGTAATGGCGGACCAAAGGCTATCTGCCGATACTGTTTGTCAGGATGTTTTTGAGATCTCGTCCTACCCAGATTAGGCATTGTGAATGGATATTGATTGACAACGGAGAAGCTGCAACTCGCCATCTGGCATCCAGGAGCAATCCACTTTGGAGAGTTTAGCAGAGGTGAGGTTCCTCATACATTCGTTGATGAATCCACGACATTTCGGCAAGTTATATTTTGGCCCCCCGTCATTTCGGTGAGCGACATTTCGGCACGCAACTTTTCTGCACAAAGTGGACGGTACGATACTTTTTGCCCACGACATTTCGGCAACTTATTTTCTACATCTGAAGTTAGCCAGACAACTTTTTGGATACACCGTGTGAGTTTTGAGTTTTTTTTATTTCACCAATCGTTTCAAGTAACACATTGTATTTAAACAGATATATAACATACTGTATAATAAAATGAAGATTGCACAAATACATGAATTGGCGGGAAAAAAATCCCAAGGGGCTTGAATTATCCCAAATGAATAAACAGAGCATTATTCATAGCGGAATATGTAGCGTTTATAAGGTAATGTAGTGAAGGTGTTGGACACTTAGGGTATGAGGGTGACAAGAAAACTCAAGAAATAAACATAAAACCCTGTGTGATTGCTTGCCCGTATAGAGATAACGGTGTTACTAATATTTGCTGAGAATATAGATTTTCGTTTGGGACTTGAAAAGAGAAATAGAAACACAACTTTGTAAATTAGAGGGGAGTTTGTTCCATTCACGAGGGGCTTTGATTTTTAGAGTGTAGAACGATAAATCGGTACGGTAAAATGGCCTATAGAGGCCCCTAAGTTGATCTCTAGTTGGATATGCGTGAATATTTACTAATTTCGTAAAGTAATTCTGAAACTTGGGGGGTAATACGAAAGAATGGTGGACAAATTTATGACAGAATTGCAGCGTGAGGTATAGGTTAAGGTCAACTAGAGTAAGTATTTTCAGACGAGCAAATAATGGGGCAGTATGTTCATATTTACTGACAAGTGATATAGTTCTAATAGCTCTCTTTTGTAATGTGATCAGTGGCTGCAAATGAGTAGGGTATGTGTTGCACCATATCATATTACAATAGGAGAGGTAGGCAAATATCATAGAATAATATAGTATAAACAGGGTTCGTTTGTCAAGACAATCTTTGATACAATTTATAATACCAATATTTCTAGAGATCTTTTTACATGTTTCGCTAATGTGAGTTACCCAGGTCAGCTTATTGTTTAAGAATACACCAAGGAACTTGAATCTGTCGACCTCATCAATGTCTTGACCATGCAAAGATAATCGACCTATATCGTTGCCTCTGACTCTGCAATTTGGTTTTACAAACATATACAACAAGCCCCCTGGGGTTTTATTCCCGCCATACTATCTCTATTCTATTCTATGTATATATTATTTATTTGAATGATGAAAAAACAATCAATCAAAATCAATCAATATTTGGTTTTGCATATATTCAAGGACAGCATATTGGCCGAGAACCAATTGTGCATTAAATGTAGTTCACGTGACATAATAGTAAAAAGTTGATTCTGATCTTTGTGAGACAATACCGCACTGGTGTCATCAGCAAATAAAGTTATGCTAAGTACATCAGAGGCAGCATTCAGATCATTAATATAGATCAGGAATAGTATGAGGCCTGGAATGGATCCCTGCGGAACGCCGCACGAGATTCCCTAGGAGCCGAGGTCGTGCCATTATAGCTGACAGACTGATAACGGTCAGAAAGGTAACTTTTGAACCAATCATTACTAATTCCTCTAAATCCATAGTGTTCTAGCTTTTGAAGAAGAATATGGTGGTTTACAGTATCGAAAGCGTTCGAAAGATCTAGAAACGTGGCGATGCTATAGAGCTTAGATTCTTTAGCTAAGATTAGAGATTCGTATAGAGACAGGACAGCCATGAAAGTGGAGTGGTTTGATCTGAAACCGAATTGATTAGAAATTAAGGATGACAAATGTTTCAAGGAATTCGTTAACACGTTTTGAAGCAATTTTTTCAAGCAATTTACTAAAGCATGGTAAAACGGATATCGTGTGGTAATGGTCCACGAGTATAAATGGGGTAGTCTGGGAATCCGAAGGAATTGAACCAAGCTAATGGAGAAACACCATTTACCTCGATACAATGGTATAGTTTTTAGAGATACGGCACCACTGCCCAGAGACGATGTTATAGCCAGATGTTTATTTACGTGTGAAGTATTCCTTTTCCGATGAGAAGCACCACAGATTATGTAGAATAGGCTGATAGAGACGCAATAGCCAGTGGGACAGATGTAAATTTTTTTTATATAAGTAACCTTATCTTCTATATATTCACTTTCAATACGAAACTAACTTTTGCACGTGTTCTGTTTCGAATTGGTATCGATATAAAAGTGGACAGTTTATGTGCAAACCTGGTTATGTCGACGTTATGGTGCGATGTGAACTATTCCATTACCGGTATCTTAACTCTGTAAAAAGAAATGGGACCCAGACATGATAATGGCTTTGCAAAGTCAATAGCGGAAATGATGCGCACCAGAGCTTGGCCGAGTTGTGGGTGACCACTGACAAAGTTTGAGGGAGCGGTTTTTTCAGAGTTGACGCGTTTAATAGGCTTACGATTGAAGCAAATGCATAGTACGGATTATTTGGTTCAAGGACAGCCAAAACTCCACGTTCAATGCCATTCAATCTATGTTACATTGCATCACTGGCCATTGCCTGTCATGGATGCTACGAACCATATGAATTCGATCGTTTGTGACCCAATAACGAATAAATAATAAACGCAGAGGTACAACGTTCAATTAAATATATGCTACCAACGGAGATACGCACCCACAGAACCCGAAACGATAGCATACTATCATGTCGAATATTTCATTCGATCAGTCTGACTGCTAGCTCATTTTGAAAACGAACTTTGCCATTCGTGTTCAATTATGTGTTCTGATTTCAAGAACGCGACCTTAAACCCCAGTTCCCTCTCTCTTTTTCTCTCTCTCTCTCTCTCATTTCACTTGAAACCCACATGCTAGTAATAATGTTATAGCCTGGGGTCTTCCTGCTGATTTACTCACCGTGCCAGACAAGAGTGTTAAGGTCAGTATCCAGGATTTGATTGATCTGAGGTACGCGGTGTCTGATGAGATCCCTGGTTTAGATTACTGTGCTTGGTTGATTTCTAGCGGATTTTCGCTGGTCCATGACATTGGCTCTCTTGATTTATAAACTATTTCCACGGTATATTATCGCTAGACCAGGACATTAAATTCTACGTTGACAATCTGTCGCAAATATCCCGAGGGCTTGTGGTAATTTCCAATAAATGGTTAAAAGTTGACATCCACACACAGATGACCATCAGCATTCTGTAAAATTCTTATTCTTTGTGTTTTTAGGAAATACTTGCGTTAAAACGCAGATTTGTCTTCCTCTGCGTTAGTTTATTAAATATGAAACATATATTTTTGATTTTTCCGTTTATATTTGTTCTAAAAATGCACCACCTTCGAATTCATTTACCTAAAGACGAAGAAATTTCAGCAACAAGGCGTCGGTAACGATTTGTTAAGATTCCGTGATAGACATATTTGACCCGTATAGGATTTCATTCTAATGCAAAATATCTCACTCTCGGTATCTGTTGATTACAACAATATAATGCTGGACCATTTCATCGCCCAACCTCGTTACGAATAAGGTAATAGCCGATGGTTGGAGCATGGGGAAGGCTAAGCTAAGAAGCTGGAACTTTGTTCAAATATCATTTCATGAAATTCAGGAATTTGATCTTTCCACGTCGACCTAATCTCGAACAAACTTAAAACTCCTGTAAACAGCTGTTAAACATTCGAGGACGTCATATGTAAAATATGAGACCTTGAACTAAAATGATATCGATACAATATAGCTTTGCCTCCAAGGTGTCAAGTTTTAGATATATTAAAAAATCCATGATAACATGCATACGAAAAAACAAAACAGATTAAAGCCCAATTTCAAATAACCGTCGACGCTGTTTTACTTTACGTTAGTCTCTGAGAGTTTACAATATAAAAGTGTTGGTTAATTTTCTGTGAGAAACACAGTTGTATGTACAGAAGTGAATTTTTTTTATATTTTACTTCACAAACACAATAGCCGAGAACATTGACCGAGTTATCTTACTTTCACCACTGAGGTGCTGACCGCTTCTCTATTGCAGGAAACCGTCTTGTGCTTTTTCAAGTTTTCGTTTCATGCTTATTTGGAATTGATGCTAATTGTCATGAAAAAAAATTCTTTCGATTCTTAGATGTGGACATTCTTTTGTGGACGACGGATGTCAATTGAATGTCGGATCGACGCCTATGATAACTATCACTGTGAAAGCCAGAATACCGGTACACTATATTCGCTACACTACACACTATATTATCGAGAGTACGTTACCAAATTAACACTGAGCCTGGCAATACACTGGCCTAGGCTACAAAAGGCAATATCCACTATTTATATTCGTCCATCAAAGGTAGTATCTGTAGCGATAATCGAACGGATTGATCAGGATGGGGATTATCTTAACGAGCTGGCTTTAAATTGTTGAAATAAACCTGGTTTCAGGGGTCGCCACTATCCACGACTATATCGGTTAAGCTGTTAGATCCAATTATCAATCTTCTGGTCCATTAGAGGATCTCTGAAAGCAGATCAGCTAATGGTTATGTATTTCTTTGGCGGATAATAATGCCTGAATGCATCAAACTGGCCTCCTTAAAAACACATTTTAGATAAAATACTACTTAGGATATTTATCCCGAAGGTATCAGGACGAGGTCTTAATTGGCTGCGAAGTTTTTATGCGCTAAATCCGATTAGAAAATCGAAAGCGAGTTTGACGCGTGCAGAACGACCCAATTTCTACACTCACACGATCCCCATTTGTTCGCTGCTCCTTCCTGGACTCCCGCATATCGGACATTTTGTTCGTTTGTAACAGAGTTCGACACTGGCATGACAGGGATGAACTGAAGATGTATTGCTGATCCTTTACGTAGTGCCAGTTTTCCATCAATATGCAAATTAACTGAAACAATTATCTTGAAATTTCCTATTCTTGAATGCAAATGGTAGACAATCGAATAATTGTATATCTATCGATTTGCTTAAGTGCTGATTTGTTACAGATGGTTAACGCAGTCAATGATCGCCAGTCGGATATTTCAACGATTATGATACTATGAGTTATTGTACAGAATGAACGTATTCTTCCTTTATAGTCAAGAGGCAAAATTCAGAAAGACCATGGAAATTGGGTTAGTTTATCCTTCGAAGCAAAAGTGCTACAATTTCATAACTTGTTTCGAACTATCGTAATCTTGATGAAAAAACATGCTGTCATTATGAAAAATAGATCAAACCCTCATTTTGAGATCAAAAGTAAAATATGGTGAAATAGATCCCCCCCAAATCGCTTGATGTATTGGATTTTGAGACATTCAAAGCTACCGTGCGTCGAGAGACCCGGAGAATTGGGTGAGAGAGCGGATCAATATACAGTTTCGATCTGCTACATGTTTCGGTTCAAATATTAAATATCTATTGCAGTTTGACGAAAAGTTATGAATTTTATGACCCTAAAATCTCTTTAACCATGAAATGCTGCTGTACCACTTTGATTAATATCGGATTATAACTATTGTAACGGATGATGCATGTTTTCCTTATTTTCCTCACTCTTGATTATAACTGTCGGGAGAACTCTTAACACGTAATCGGAAGGCCCGATTTGCCTGAATCAAGTCTGGCCTGACAGTGGTGGGGCATTTTTACGATGGAAGGAGAAGGTTCTACTTATGAATCTACAGATGATCTGGTAAATAGGGTATAATATGATCAACAGCAGCCGTAAAAAGCCTCGTGCGGCATCTAAAGAAAACGCACGGGGCGGGAATGGTGACACATCACCTGAATACTAACTTCTTCAGAGCCACACCAAATTTTTGCTTTCCTGCACTTGGCTCTGTAACAGGCCATAGCATTGATCGATTTTTATACGCTTTGGATTGATTGATTTCCAATCATTGAAATTCCAATTTCATGCCTGCTAAATAGTGTCTTGAGAAGAAAGTTTTTATGGATGTTAAGATTTATTGTGCACAGCGGCTGATCATTGAATGCCATATTTACCTGTATTAGGTATCAAAATATCTGGCTGTACTTTCATTGCCAAACGTTCAAAACATTTATTACAATGTGTGTAGACTCAATGTTGGACCCTTGGAACACAAACGGTTAGAAGCAATGGTGAAATGCAGAGGTTTGAATAAAACCCAGCGGTGGATCAGTAGGCTTAAGAATAATCGTTGAAGAACGTGCATTTATCAATCTCAAAATCTTACTTTCGGAAGACTTGACTATACATTGCAGAAAACTATGTATTTATATGAAATTCTATTGAGAAAACCGAAAACTTTTCCAAGATTCAACATCACTTTGCGAATATTCGTTTCAAGTTAAAATTTCCTTCTTGGTTTTCTTCTTTCCTAGAATTAGCAGTTTAATGTATAGTTTTCTGCAATTGAAATCTCTGGACTTCTTAACACTACCAGGCCTGAGGCGGGCCAAATTCCGCCCACACCAAACATTCTGCGCTATCTCAGGAACTGACATTCCGTGACTTTATAGTTTATCATATTGGGGTTATTTTGAGCCTATATGCAACCCTCCCCCCCCCCCGCCCCGAGCAGAGGACCATGAGCAAGTTCAAGATGGCGGCCGCTTGGGGTACCAGAAAAGTGATGTTTTCGTCATTTTTCTTCATAATTTCTTCTTCTCCGCGATGAAAATTAGGCATATCACATCGATATTTACTAAATTATCATGCAGTTTTTGCGGATAAATTGCATAAATAAACAATTCGAAAAATCTGACCGAAAAATCGACCAAAAAATGTCGTTTTTGGAAACTGTGACGTTATCGAAGCCATGGAGAGTTTCACCCAAGGGTATAATTTGGTAAGTTTCAGCTCACGAGCTCAAAGAATAAGAAAAATAATTAGGAGGGGACTGAAATGGCTCCCCCAGGCCTGGACAGGTCCCAAAAAGCTCAGGCCAGATAGGGTTAAGTTTCTTCGTAAACTCGTGAGAAATGACGAAAATAATCGGATGTCACTTGCTGACCATGGTGTCTGAGAGACGAGCAACGATTATCTGTTAGTCTCTTCTAGAGAGCAGGTGGACTGGACGGCGATCACCTGTGAAACTCCTCACTCTAGAGCTCCGTAATGAATATTTAATGCTGCAGTGATTCGCAGTAACAGGCAAAAAAAAAAAATAGCAAAAACACTGGCTTGAGGAAACTGAGGCACGCTACAAAACCATATTATCTATTTATGGAATATACCTCCTTGAACATATTAATACTCGAAATCAATTTAGATGATGTAGTTAAATTTCTATTTATATGGCATTGAGACTTCATTTTGTTCAAACGAAATCACAGTCAACTGAGATATACTATACTCTGGAAAACGACTGGGAAATTCGAAAAGACACAAAATACCTGTCAGTGGTAAGTGTTTCATGTAACGAACATCATGATGTCTTGCTGCCATCATTAAAAACGTTTGACCACTTCTCTCTTGTTTTACATTTTAATTTTATGCATATTGGCGTGGAGATTCTTTTGTTAAGGACGGCTGAATATTGAATGTCGGGTGTGAGGCCTACACTTCCAGTTGCACTAAATGTACTGTCAATATGGCGCATTACAGTGCTTACATTGCTTTGCGGATGTGAGTGGTGTTTTTTGGGAGCAGTATGCATAGCCAGGAAATGACAATGGCAATCATTTGCACCCATCGTGATCAGCCAGCACCAGTACCGCGTTGAATCCGTTTATAATTTCTTCACTTGTGTTGGCCAAATCCAGTATTTGATGTTGAACTGACCAATTTTAGTGTGGATTATGGTGAACCCTATTTTAAATACCACTTAATCGTATTATTTTGTCTTCAGCATCAAAAACATGCGTTTTGCCCACGCAGTTGTCTGACTGTGTGTTTGCATTACCATACTCTTTTAGGCTTCCAGGTGATGGTCGATCACAAAATATGGCATGGTCTCCATATTACCAGGAACATGTAGTGGTATTGGGGGCATGCTGTTTTATATGATGGTCTTTCAAGTCAGTCATTGGCTATAACATAGATTTTATGGTAATATCCTGGCGCAATCTATTGTGGTGAGTTTAGCATAGGTGAAGTTAGTCACACCTTCCTTCGTCCTACATCTTAAGCTGGATTGTATGATATTGGACCCGAAAAAAATGTGTTCTGGGAACCACAAGGAACTTATCGAGGCTAACGGAGAAACCGCATTGACCTTTTCTTGATCGTTGCTAATTTGATAGATTGTTTACCGATATATGTTTTACCAGACGTCGACTGGTCTGTATCTATAAGTTTAGCATTATGTTTTTTAATTTTTTTTCGATAACTATCCAGAGAGGAGTTGGCATTAGTTATATCAGACATGTGTTTACTTACGAAGCAATGTTTTCCGATGAGAAGTACATGTAATACCACGGACGGTCTAGAATAGACCGGTAGTGTTACAATAGCCAGCGGTCCATGGTGTTCGAGAAATGGGCAAGAATGAACAATTATTCTGCTCTAATGAGCAGGTGGACGGGACAGCAATCACGAACAATTGTCCCCTGGATATTTTAGGACTTGGTAATGAATATTTATGTCTGCAGTGATTCGTACTAACATGCAGAAACACCGTTAGCGTAAACATTGTCTGGGGGTCATCGAGGCACGCGATAAAACCATGTTCTTCAATGAGGAAACACCAGAGTTATACCATCTTAATAATTTGTAATACACGAAGTGAAATTTAGAGTATGCGATTAAACATTATTTTGAGACTATTGGCCTATCAAGATTTATGCCACATTAATTCTCGTATTTAGTGATATTTCCTGAAAGCCAAATACACAGCCAGAACAATGAAGGTTATTAAAATCAGTAACTGATGTTACACTGCCTACTTCCTATGTCCCTGACACCTTTCACTGACGCTGGCCAGCATCATTACCTTGTCTAAGCCAGTAATAGCACAGCGCCCGTCATTGGTGTTGGTCGCCAATGAAGGACGCTTTTTTGGTGTTGAACGGAACTCAACGCCATTTTTTGGTGTAGGATTTCTAAGTGCTGACTAGTCAACATCAAAACTGGGTGCTGGGTCCGCGCTATTTTTTCTCGCTGTGAAGGCTATTATTCGGTGGACCGATTCTAAATCTATGTTATGGATTCCATATTTCTGTCGACTGGTCACATATGAGAATATTTCCGTCAGATTAAGGACATTCTATGTTAAGTGAAGATGTGCCAAGGGAATATACACACACGTTTTAAGTCAGTGAATGGCTATGACCACCTGCCGATACTGTCAGGCTGTCGTGGAGATCATATCCTGTCCAGACTAGGCCTCCTCGAGAATCGATGTTGATTGGCAATGGCGAAAGTATGATTAGCTTGCTGGGATGATATCCAGACGAAATCTACTACGGATAGTTTGGCGGCAGCGACCCCGGCCTTCCTCCAACATTTCCGGATGCCATGTGTGGCGATCATCGTAATGAGTTTGGCACAGAGATAGTTGTAATCTAGAAACCAGACTGGATATATCGAGGCTAACTGAGAAACTGGGATACCTCTTCTTGGTCGTTGATAATTCGATACAAAGTCGCATGAACCATAGCATTCGATCCAAACTGCCTTAGAAGGTAAACTAATAGAACCATTTGTGACAAGATATGACCCACTGAGTGATATATACAGAGCTACAAATGTACAAGTAAATACATGATGTCAACGCAGATACCTGGTCACAGAAAATGCTTTTAAGGCAGTAAAGAACGTTCATTTGTAGAGATGGAATGCTTTTTTAAATTTCTGTATTTTTATCATCAGGTTAAGAGCAGATGATCCCTGAAATAAAAATGAGGGGGGGAAGATCAGCATATTCGTTGATAAAATGTGGCACCCAAATGCATGTATGCCAATTAAAGCTATAACCCTGAATACATAGGAATATTTGAATATTTTCTTGTTTGATGCTCGATAAATCAAACTTCCCTAGGTCAAAATGTCCCCATTTTGCTATGTATTACAAGCGTCTAGTCCGTCATTCATAATTCAGCCGTCGTCCATTAAAGAATATCCGCGTCCATAATCCAAAGACCTATTCCATATCCGTATAACAGTATTAGCACCAAATTAGCAGGCTAGTTTCCTGCAAGAGAGAAGCGGTCAACAGTTTTCAATGATGCCGACGAGACATCATGATGTTCCAAAAATATCGTTATCGTTATCGTTATAACGTAAAGTCGTTATCTAGAGATTGATGTATCTCAGTCACGCTTTGATTGCGCCTGTTCATATGAGCACCATGAGGATCTTGAAGTACATGGTTCATACGGCCCCTAGCCCCGGGTTAAGCGGAATTAGACACGTTACGAACTGTTACGGCATAGATCTTGCACGCTACGTTCGTATTTTGCTATCAGCATGCGATATGTATCGCCAAATTTGAGAAACTTTGAGTGGAGGCGCTTGGTGGAATAGCCCTGTTTTATAAGTTTCTGCAACAATATTTTGTGACGTTGATTGAAATCGTCACATTTAACACAGGATCTAGCAAATGCTACTAGGCGATACGCCATATGCAGGTTCCACTGGAATATTATTGTCCAGAAAGGGATAGTTTGCGATGTCGAAATTGTAATCATTTCCTTTGTCATAAAGTCGACGAGAGAGAATGCCCGCTTCATTGTTGTAGAGATATAGATCTAAATATGACGTGCCTGTAGGGCTATCTGTAGTTTCCTTCAAATCCAGTGAAGGTGGATATATATCCTTCACTGCGTCATTTATATAGCGATTATCCACAGCGAGAAGATCGTCTATATAGCGTTTGATGAATGAGAAGGAACGGGCTTTGAATGGATCGGTATTTGAAAGCGCCTGCATATAGTCATATTCATAAGAGAACATATACAGGTCAGCCAACAGGGGTGCGCAATTAGTACCCGTTGGTATACCTATATGCTGCTGATATATTGTGTTGCCAAATTTCACATAGAAATTCAAGCAACTCTATAAACAAAGAAACATCCCATGAATGATATATCTTGTATGTAGTAGAGCTAAAGAATGCTTTATGGCTTCCGACATTAATATATCTAGGATCAGTTTTCATGAACACATATAATATTAATGAACTTAGACGTTCAATAAGGTCCTGATGAGGGATTGTAGTATAGAGAGTCGAGAAATCCCATGTGGAAACATGTCTGTACGGTATGTGACCTTTAGCATCAAGTTCTTGCGTAAGACATATTGAGTTTTTCAATATCCACATACATTCAACACCAGAGTTTTTAGAAATAGTGGCGCAATACCTTTCCCAAAATGCTTTTACCTCCTGAAGGGCCCTCGTCAATAGGGTTGAAAGAAGCTTGGTGGTGCAGCTTCTAGAACCAGTATGAATCTAGCTTTGTATGGTGATTTATGCATTTTGGGTGTCCAGTATACTTTTGGTATGTCGTTATGATTGGTTGGAAGATCCTCTTTCCCTGAGAAACGTTTTGTGATTGTTAAATAAATCTTCCAGGGTAATTGAAGTTTGGGAGTAAGTAGACGTATTTGATGAAGATAGGTCTACACTCAATTCTTTAACCAACACCTGGTAATAGTAATATTTACATATGAATATTATATTATTTGGAGCTTTGTCTGCTGGGACTATGACGAATTTACTCTGGAGATTTGCAAGAACTTGCGAATTGAGGTTTCTCAGTGTTTGGTTTGCTTGGGGAAGAGTACTTCTGTCAATATGGCGGATTGTTTCAACGACCTTGCTTTTGGTGAGGTCCAGCCAATCAGCGAGTACTGTAGGTTCAACTTGTTCTCGCTTAGACCAATCAATAACGTACTGTTCCAATGCAGGCAGGACTACCTTCTGGTCGTCCTTCAGATTTATTCATCTCGGCTCTCTATATTTAGGTCCTTTCATCAGGAGTAATACTAAAAACAGGAGTATACTAAACATATATAGTTCTTGTTGAATATGTAATAAAAGCAATAATAATAACGAGCTCTTGGCAACTCCACCATGGCAGTTAGCCACGCCAGAAGTAGATATTTCACTGACTAAATATAAAAAGGCAGACACGAGCCAGCTCGTGTATACTCAAGAATTCGGTCTACTGAGAGAGAAATACAGTTCACATCAGGCTATTTATACAGATGGTTCTAAAGATGGTGAGAGAGTAGCATGTGCTACTATCTTTAGTTCCAAAACTAAAACGTATCGACTGCCAGGTAAAAGTTCCATATTTACTGCAGAAGCAAAAGCTCTATTATCTGCTTTAGAAGGTATTGGATCCACTAGAAGGAAAAAATATGTCATATTCTCAGATTCACTGTCATGCCCTAAAGCAATTAAAAATGGAAATTCCACTCATCCCACCATCTTGGAAATCCTACAATTATATGACACCAGATTTGACCAACAGATAGATATTGTGTTTTGTTGGGTGCCTAGTCACGTTGACATCAAAGGCAACACTGAAGCTGATAGATTGGCTAAGGCAGCTCTAGATGAAGAAGTTGACCCTGTTGGAATACCATACAGTGATTTCAGACCATCTATCTGCGCTTATGTAAGAAAGCTGTTTCAATCTTTATGGGATACTATGGATAATAACAAACTTCACGAGTTCAAAAAAACGGTTGGTTATACTCACCTGAACAGTCATAAACGTTTCGACCAGGCCATGATTAGACGATGTAGGATCGGTCACACACGATTAACTCATGAATATTTACTAAAACAGGAGCCGATTCCAAGGTGTATACCTTGCCATGAAGATCTCACGGTGAAACATATTCTCATAGACTGCATAGATTTTAAGACTGTAAGAGATACTTTTTATCGAGCAGCTACGCTGGAAGATCTTTTTAGCAGAGTGAAAGAGTATTGTATTTTAGGTTATTTGAGAGAGATTGGTTTGTTGTACAAATTTTAATGTTTGTACCTGTTTTAACGCATTAGTTTACCGAGTTTTTGAATTGATTACTTAGAATTTTGTTTGATCGTCGCTATATAGCTGAAATATTGCTGAATGCGACGTTAAACCTTAATTTCTCTCTCTCTCTCTCTCATGCCTTCTGAGAAAATATTAGTGGTATAACAGATAAACTGAGCCTTTCCAGTCCTATTTCCAGGAGGGGGTGATTGGAGGGGGGGAACAGGAAATTCGGGTGGGGATAAGGAATATTATTGAAGGTTCATTTATTAGCTATTTACCAGTTTCCTTTTTGCTGAAAGTGACTAAGAGTTAATTTTGAGGGATTCCAGAAGCAAAATTTTAAACCTCGGGAGCACTTTGCACTCTTCAAACTTTGAATCTAAATTGCCGTTTTTATGGTCAGTCCGATCACACTATCGAACCACCACTAAAACACATAAATGATTCTGTTGTGTCTTTTGTTGATTTTTATCCCATTTTAAGGTGTCTGGGTACTTTTGTTGGGAATTTCAGCTTGCTTAAAAAAAAAGACAAATCACCATGTTGTAGCCCCATAAGAGCAGGAAATTGAACGTCCTCTGCTCCCTTAAAATCATAGTAATCATTAAGATCATCATGATGTCGAAATGAACTATCACAATCGAAGCGTGACTGAGATACATGCATTCTTTAGCTCTAGATAACGGTTTTACAACGAAAATCATATGGATTAAGAATACTGATCAGCGACACGGATTTGGTATTTTTGGACCTTCATGGTGTTATACCGGCATCACTGTTGACCGCTTCTCTCTTGCAAGCAACTAACCTGTATTTAAGGCTGCCGCGTAAGCGTGCAGCCTTATTGGCTTGGCTTGGTCTCATGGGGGCTAAAATCGCTTTGTCCGCAAGATTGCGAGAAAACAAAGCAGAGTTGGGGCTTACGGTCACAGGGCCAAATGTGGAGAAGCCTTTGAACTGGAAATTCGTTATAATTTAATGGTGATTAGAACTAGCGAAAATGCGCTTTTCTTCATCGAAATACACTCTGTTGACGCCGATTGTGGGGTAATGGCGGCCAAATCTCTGATCAACGAGATATCGCGGTACTTCGATAAAATCGAAATCTCCCATGATACTTAGCGCGGTAATCAAGGGTTCTGAAAATGGCGGCGTGATTTCGTCTTTGAAAGGTCCAGCTCGATAATTGGTTTTTTTTTTTTGCCGTTCACGGAATAAAATGAGCGAGACAGAGGAAGTAAAAGGCCAGAGAAGTTGGCAAATATGTATTTAATCCATACGAGCGCAGAACGGTATGCCACATTCCTTTTGAACCAGGAATCTGTTCCGGGTCAGGCGGCCAAAATTTTGCGACAGCAACTTTCGGTTCGAGAGCTAATCCAGGTCCAGCCAGTTGAAAAATGAATTGAGGGAGTTTTATCAACATAAAAAAAATAAAAAAAAATAGAGCTATGTTAATGTATCTCTTCATAATATCCAAGAATAATATGAAGCGATTCTTGATCGTTATTTGTTGAACGGAAGAGTCTGTCACGATGTGTTTCCATTCGTGATGTAGTTGTAATTTAAGTCGTCAAAACATCGTTCGCTCTTGTATATGTACCTCGACGGAAGATGACATTTCTGCCCATACATATCCTGATATTTCAGAGGTCTCATAAATGAAAATTTACTAGCATATCAGCGAATTTCAGGATATAAAAATGATCAGGAAAATAATACATAGAAATTAACAGTTGACTGTACACCAAAGTCAAGTCGTCGTCTAATTAGCTATAATTAGCTAATAAACGCTGAATTGAACTATGAATTAAGGGACAATGACTTTATTGTTTTTACCCCTCGGCAATTTTGACCTGGGGTATTGTCGCCATGAACGTACGTCCGTCCGTTACAGAATTATAGGCAAAACCGCTCTAGATACGGTACCGTGACCAAATTTTGGGAACTTATTTATCTAAGTATAAGTCAGACACCTATCGAAAATGGCTCCACTCGGCCAATATTTTACAGAGTTATGCCCCTTTACAGATTAATAATTTCTTATTTTGTGATACGTGCTTGATCAACTATATCTGCAGAACTGTTTAATACAGCTATTACATTTTGGAAACTTATTTATATAGTTGTATTCTAGAATTCAACAGAAAATTTGTCATCTAAGCTCTTATTTTACAGAGTTACACCCCTTTCATGTGCACTATTATCTGATTTTGTGATATACACTTGAATGTAACCAGTTATACCTATATAATTAACAGTGTTCGTACAGCTAGCAAATTATGATGAAACTTTTTCATGTCTTTGTATTCTAAATGCCTATAAAATATTAGTCGTCTCGGCCCATATTTTAAGGAGTAGGCCCATTATCGGATCTAATTATCTCTGATTTTGTGATATATAAGTTGAGTGTACAAGTCATATCTGCAGGCCCGTGTTCGTTACATCTACTAAATTTTGGAAACTTATGTATCTAGTTGTATTCTAGAAGCATACACAAAAATTCAGTGTCTCGGCTCTTAGTTTATGTGGTTATGCCCCTTTCCGGGTGTAATAATCTTGGATATGCCTGAATGTATTAACCTGTTATATCTGAAGAACTGTGTTCGGTACAGCTACCACATTATTTATCTCCTCGTACGTGTAGAAGCCCACAGAAAAATTATGCCCCTTTTGTGATATTTGCTTGAATGTTACTGTAGCTGTTAAATCTGCAGAATAATGATATGCTGTAAAAAGTACAATCCTGAATGATTAGTAAATGTAGCCCAGGCCTGACCCAGGCTGTTTTTGAGCTCATTATGATGAGTTTGGGCGCCGCTTATCACACTTATCACACTCTGCACCATGTAGAGTGTGATATCCGCCCTTCCAACTAAAAGTCTAGATCAGGCCCTGTAACCATAATATATTGCACTTTCTCAGCATATTTCGCAATTGCTCGGGGGAAGCCGAGGGGTTTTGCGAGTCTCACCCTCATGTTAATTTCCTGCTTTTGAAGGATTGTGCACACATTGACTGACCGGACGATTTACAAAAAATCTGTTAATCCACTCTTAACTCGATGGGTATTTTTCACTGCTGCTGCAAGACAAAATCACATGGTGCTATGTTTCCACGATGCTATTCGTTTGCTTATGTTTAGGAATACATAAATATCAATATGTTGCATACCACATGCAACAGTTTCACCAGAAAAGGAAAAATGTTTGGTTCGTTTTTATATCTGCCAGTGTGAAGCTGTTGTTGTTGCAAATAACCAGAAAAACTTGGAGAAAAAAATATTTTATTCATTTTTATAGCAGACAACAGCAACCTGGAACTGCAGGTCACACTTATTTGATAATATGCAGAACCAGTGAATATTTCAATAGGGAAGATGCTTAAAAACATTTGTGAACTTTGTCAATGGTACAAAAGGTCCTATTTTAGGTCAAGATTTTCTTTAAAATTTGAGTTCAGTACCATGTTTATCATGTAACCATTATTTAAGCAATACATTGCATAGGGTGCTCAAATCGTATGACAAAACTTTTCTCAACTTGAACTGCAGCGATACATTCATTATGTTTTTCCTCTATAACTGTCCCCGAAGGGCTAAAGGGGGGAATATAGTATTGGGGTCCGTCCGTGTGTCCACACTCCAGATCATCGTAAGAATATGTCTCAGCTGCTCAGAGAGCTTGTAAGAGACGACTAACTGGGGCACCCATGGAGAATAGGACCCTTCCTGTGTGGTTTCCGGGTGTGAAGAGGAATAGGAACCAAACATCGTGATATGACTGAAATAAGGTTGAAAGCGACGTTAAATCATATTCACTCACTCGCTCATCGCAAGATCTCTCTTGGGCTTGTTTTTAACGGTGATCCGCTAGACTCCAACAGTAACTTTTGAAAACCTGAACGGATCCTTTTCAAATTTTGTATGTGGTTAACTTGCCACATGATCTCTCTCGAGATTACTTTCCATGCTGAGTACTGAATGTTAAGGTTCCAAGCCAAATCAGTAGTTTCAATGTCGGTGGACTTCAAACGCTCTGCTTTTCATAAAAATTTTCTCTGAACCACCAAATTAGTTTTAATTATTAAAGTATTGTACTTTGTACATTTTTCCTGTTATGACTGACAAAGGTAAATAAAGCATTATACATAACACAGCACTATACACATGACCCAATTTTGTGAAATAGGAAAAACTATGTATTTCTGCAGATTACACTCAAATATCAAAGCCATAAAATGCACGCAAATAACGGCAGCCTTGCGAAGTCCACGAGTTCTAGTTTATGATTGTTTTTCTTTGACCTTGGTGCTAATGTTGTTATATGAAGTTGGTCGTTGAATTATGGACACGTAAATTCTTTAATGGACGCGGGCTGAATAGTGAATGATGGAATAGACGCTTGTATCACCATATTTGTGCCGTTTCAAACATATTGTAATTTTCGTTCGTGATGACATAGATCTTCGGATTTCACTTTAAACCGACATTCCACAAATAACGTAAGAGAGCCTGCGGTACTTTTGATGATTTACTCACGGTGCCAGACAAAAGTCGCTGAGGGTCAGTATTAAATTGGAGCGAAATGCAAGAGGTGGGAAAAATTGACGACGTCTGGCGACTAAAAAGCAACCGTATGTGTCTACAGGAAAGTATTCGTCGACACCTAACATTCAGACCAGAGAATACGGTGAATTTTCGTACGTAGCCGTCATTCAGACCAGAGAATACGGTGGATTTTCGAACGTAGCCTTTTCGAACGTCGCCTTTCAGACGTAAAGACCTGATGTGACGAGGAGACTGACGAGCTCCTATGATCTAGACTGTGTTTGGTTGATTTCGGACGGATTGTCGCTGGTTCGCATATTGATCCCTGATGGATAAACCAGATTCACGTACATATATTATCGTTAGTCAAGGACATCCAATTCTGTGGAAACTGGTTCTGTGGAAACTGTGGAAACTGGTTTTTGGTTATTTCCAACCAGGGATTAAAAGTGAAAGAAATGGGCAGTTTCAATAAAACTGCTGATTAACACCATACCACAAAATATGTTTATTTGATATTAAGCGAAATATCATTATTTGGCTTCTCAGGAGATGTTTTCCTTAGGATGAATGGCGCAGCTGTTCTTCAAATTTGGACGAGATGTTTGTTTTCCCTTCTGGCAATTTATTAATAATTCTTGCTTAAGAATTTTATTGCGTAGGTTTTTCTGTTTTCTGTTTAAATTTCTTGTGAAAAAAATGCCACTACTTTCGAAATAATTTATCATAATACAAAGACAATCAGCGATATTATGCCGCATGTGTTCGTAATGTTTGTTATTTTTCCTTGATACACATAATCAACCAGTGTCGGATTCCATTTCAATGCAGATTTCTTGCCATGAATATCGTTGGGCAATATCAGTTCCAATAGCACAACACATAACGCGTCGCAATAGTGTAAGGAAATCGTGGATGTGGATAACTTCAGAAATTTGAGGTATGAATAGAGTGGGATCATCAGTCGGACCATAGAGTCTCACTTTATTATCAACCAAGTTACAAAGTTGAGTCTTTCTAAAATATCTCATAGTGGGATTCAAGCTTTTGATTGTTCCGAGTCGACCGTCTTGGTTTTCATACAAGTCGTTATTATTATAAAATGCCCTACGTACACACCTTTTTATTAAAACAAATCAATTTAATGATCGAGTGATTGAATGATAGCCGATATATTAATGTCAGAAGCCTTAAAGCATTTTTTTTTAGCTCTACGACATACAAGATATATCGTTCATGGGACGTTTCTTTGTTTATAGAGTTGCTTGAATTTCTCATTAATAATATCTCTGTGAAATTTGGCAACACAATATATCAAGAGCATATAGGTATTCCAATGGCGGCTAATCGTGAACCTCTTTTGGCTGACCTATATCTGTTCTCTTATAAATACGACTATTTTCAAAAACTGATCATTTCAAAGCCCGTTCCTTCTCCTCACCAAACGCTATATAGACGATCTTGTCTCGGTGGATAATCGCTATATAAATGACGCAGGATATATATCCAACCTCACTGGATTTGAAGGAAACTACTGATATTACAAGCGTCTGGTCCGTCATTCATAATTCAGCCGTCGTCCATTAGAGAATATCCGCGTCCATAATCCAAAGACCTATTCCATATTCCATAGAACAGTATTAGCACCAAATTCAAAAAGACACTCATAGTATACATAAACATAGGCTTGTTTCCTGCAAGAGAGAAGCGGTCAACAGTTTTCAATGATGCCGGCAAGATATCATGATGTTCCAAAAATATCAAATCCGTATCGCTGATCAGTATTCTTAATCCATAATATTCGTTGTAAAGTCGTCATTTAAAGAATGATCAGTCACGCTTTGATTGTGACTGTTCATATGAGTACCATCTGGATCTTGAAGTACATGGGTTCATACGGCCCCTAGCCCCGGGTTAAGCGGAATTAGACACAAGTTACGAAACGTAACGCCATAGATCTTGCACGCTACGCTAGTATTTTGCTATCATCATGCGATATGTATCGCCAAATTTGAGAAACTTTGAGTGTAGGCGCTTGGTGGTGATAGACCTAACGGCTATATCTCTATAAAATTGAACCTTCTTTCTCGTCGAATTTACAACAAGGGAGATGATTACAATTTCGTGTAAGTAATCTATCCCTTTCTGGACAGTATTATTCCAGTAGGACCTGCATATGGCGTATAACACGCTTAGTATTAGCATTTGCTAGATCCTGTGTTAAATGTGGCGATTTTAATCAACGTCACAAGGCATTATTGCAGAAACAATCCTCATCACTAAAAGTTTATGCAATTTAGCGATACATATTGCATGGTGGTAGCAAAATACGACCGTAGTGGACAAGATTTATGGCGTTACGTTTCGTAACTTGTGTCTCATTCCGCTTATCTCGGGGATAGGGGCTGTACGAACCCATGTGTTTCAAGATCCGCATGTTGTTCTTAGTCACACTTTGATTGTGTCTGTTCATGAGAAACATCATAGTTTAGATAATTACTTTACAACGAACGTCATTTTGATTAAGAATACTGATCAGGGATACGTATATGATATTTTTGGAACATCACAAAAATTCTTGTTTTCAAACTTATTTTCCCTGTGTAGGAGGTCAGCTCGTATGTATGGAATTTTAGTACACACCATTCGACCAGTCACCTTCTTCACCCCAATTATGGGCCCCAAAGTTGTTGAAGGGAACCTGACAAAATATGGCGGAGATTGGATCCTCAGCTTTGGGAATTTTATGCACAAGAATATCTTGACCAATGTAAGTTTGTCATCTCTTTGTTCCGATCTCTTTATTACATGAAGAATACTCTCCAACAGCGTTCAGAGTTTAGTCATACTGTATGGCTTCCATTCTCCAGAGTAAGAGGTAGACGTTCATTCAGAATTGTCCCTGTATAATGTATTTCCTGTGCAAAATACCTATCGACGGTGTCACTCAAGCCCTCACATACAGATCCGGAAATCTACGGACCGAGCTAAATGTATCTCACCGCCAGCTTCACGCTAGTAATTACCGACAATATTTGACAATAAATTTGTATAAGTAGTGTATGCTCTGATATAACTCCTGTATGAGACTTTAATCAATCTCGGTTTTGTTTCTAAGATGGTCCAAGCTTAGGTGCAAGCCCTAACCGCCTGATACACCAAGACTCACTACCGAGTGGAACGGGATGTTAATCACATCTGTATAGCAGACTACCTTTGGACGTTCTTATTACCTGCAGGGGTATTAAACTGAACGGAGACGACCCATACTTATGCGCACATCTTATTAACAAAAGGGGAAATTCTCGTGAGATTCGCTTGGGAATTGGACCTATGACGTTTGACTCCAGTGGCCTGGTCACACACGCTAGAAAAGTTATCTAGGGCGTCTGAGATAACTCGGTCAGGGTTAGCAATCATGCATCCTTGTCTCTGTAGAAAATGCAATGTTAGGACGCGGGTTTGAACCGCGACTATAGTATAACAAAATTACCCTGCCGAAATGAGCGCCATACAGAATGTGCGTGTAGAAAATTACTATGGTTGGACCGCTCATATATTTTCGGCTTGTTTGTCTGGACTGGACATTCTCCTGTATCGATGCGGTTGGGCATGTCTATAAATGATGCCGAAAACTGGTCACTACTTAGAGCATCGAATAGAATAAAGAATTCTTGGCAATACCATAATTGATAGTTCACCCATAGTCGATATGCAAGAGGTGGGAAAAATTGACGACGTCTGAAGACTGAAAAGCAACCATATGACTCTACAGGAAAGCATCCCTCGGTACCTAACATTCAGACTCGAGACTACGCTGGATTCTCGGAGGTAGCCTTAGTATCTCAGTCGCGCCTTTATTGCAGTTGTTCATGTGTAGACTATGAAGTATCCACACGGCTCCTAGCACCGGGTTAAGCGGAATTAGATACGATAGCTCGCGAGCTGTGATGACAGATCAGCTCAAACAACTCGTGGACACCAAACGATATAGCAAAACAAGTTGGGGAAAAAATCAGGCATTCGTTTTGTCAATACAGCGACATTGCATGATAACTGTTGATTTAGAAGCTGTGAGTTCAGTGATAACTAAGTTCTGCTCTTTAAACAGCTGCTGAACTATAACTTGATATCCGCTACTACAGAGTGCATTGGACGCTTTGAGTAGGAAAGTCCCTCCAGAGAGGCGTCCAGCTCTAGGGTTCTTTCTCATTCGTACTTTTCACAATGACTTGTTAGTTAAGTAGAGTAGATTTTCCGCTCAATTCCCAGTTATGTTGAAGTGCAGACAAGACTGTTACAATTGATTACCTGTTCCGCCATGGGCAGGGAGAACATTGATTAGATGGGATCTCGATATCCGAAGATATGCTAATTAAGCACGTTGGATCTCCGATTATGCCCGCAGCAAAGAATGGAATGAGACTTTGGTCGACACAGAGAAATAGATCAAACTTAACGCTGGTATCCCGAAAAACATGTTCTTTCAATAAATATTCAGCGACAAACAAAAAAATTATCACCATGATTGGTTGATACCATCGTGTGTATGCTTTCCCACTCTACTACATACAAGAGATATCATTCATGGAATGTTTGTTTATACAGTTCCTCGAATTTCTCATTAATAATATCTACGTGAAATTTGGCAACGCAATATATCAACAGCATATAGGTATTCCAATGAGTACTAATTGCGCACCCCTTTCAGCTGACCTATATCTGTTCTCTTATGAATACGACTATATGCAGACGCTTTCAAAAACAGATTATTTCAAAGCCCGTTCCTCTCATTCACCAAACGCTATATAGACGATCTTCTTGCTGTGGATAATCGCTATAAAATGACATTGTGAATGATATATATCCATCTTCACTTGATTTGAAGGAAACGACAGATGGCCCTAGTGGCACATCTTATTTAGACCGTCGCTGTATAGCTGAAATATTGCTGAATGCGACGTTAAACCTTAATTCTCTCTCTCTCTCTTATTTAGACCTATATCTGTATAAAAATTAAGCTGGCATTCTCTCTCGTTGACTTTACGACAAAAGAGATGATTACAGTTTCGACATCGTAAACTATCCCTATCTGGACAGTAATATAGCAGAGGAACCTGCATATGGCGTATACATATCTCGCCTAGTAGCGTTTGCTAGACCCTGTGTTAAATGTGACGATTTTAATCAACGTCACAAAACATTATTGCAGAAACTTGTAAAACAGGGCTATATCATCAAGCGCCTCCACTCGAAGTTTCTCAAATTTGGAGATACATATCGCATGCTGATAGCAAAGTACGGGCGTTTCGTAACTTGTGTCTAAATCCGCTTAACCCGGGGCTAGGGGCCGTATGAACCTATGTATTTCAAGATCCTCACAGTGTTCATATGAACAGTCACAATCAAAGCGTGGCTGAGATACATCATACACTAGATAAAGACTTTACAACGTATATCATATGTATTAAGACTACAGGTCAGCGATACGGATTTGATATGTTTGGAACATCATGATGTCTTGCTGGCATCATTGAAAGCTGTCGACTGCTGCTGTCTTGCAGGAAATTAGTCTAGTTTTATGTATACTATTATTTATTCTTTTAAGTTGGCGCTAATGTTATTATATGAATTATGTCTTTGAGTTATGGACGCGGAAATTCTTTAATGGACGACAGTTGAATATTGAATGACGGACTAGACGCTTGTATCTGATAAATGGCCATGAGACACGCCATGTTTCAGGAGAATGAGAGGACACATATTCTGTTGTTGGTATATCTATAGTGTATTCTCCAGCACAAGGGTTTTGGGAATACATGTACGTACATTATATGCGCAAGAATGATGCCTCGGAGGGGCACAACGAGGCCGTTATTGCTCCTAGACACATTTCTTGCTTCATTTAACAGGAGAAATTGGATTATATCCTATTCATTAGCTTACTGATATCAGCTAACAGTCTGGTCTATCGGAAATTACTCCCTAGGATTTAAGCCATGAAACCATCGCATTATCGAATGATTACTCAAATGATAGACTGATCGGTGCATTACAAAGACTACTCGGTCCTCGCCACGCGGTGTTGGCTGATGTGAAAGCTACTGATGTTATGCAGAAGAGAATAAAATGAAAAACTAAAGCCTAGTGATGTCACTCAATTAAATTTTATACAGTTTAGATTTGATGTCCATGACACGAAGGACTGTCTTCCAGCCTAAGCAAGTCTAGCTCGATACACATCCATTATAAAAACACGATACACGAAACCCGTTTTTTTGATGTTCCTTTTCTTTGGTGATATAACACGAAATACTCGTTTACAGATCACATTAACATTTGTGAATGTTATGAAAGATACACAATGTGGTCAAAAATTACATCAGGGACTTCCCTTTCGTGCAACGTTTGATAATTCTATCATAAAAAACCGCTAACTTTGGAAGTATTCTGCTCAAATATACTACACCAATCTACACGGTATTTCTCTACTCTATACAACTATTCCTCATCAGGTTGTAATTGTGAACCTGAGTTCATTAATTGTATTGCTCAAGAAAACTTATAATCGATATATTGTTATGTCATCAGACCGTTACTCTTTTCATGGTTATTTTATATTCACGGGATGTCATTTGTGAGATGTTTCTTTGTTAGTCGAGTTGCCTTGAATTTTCCAAATGATTATACATTTTTTTATTATTTCGGCATCAATACCAGCCACATAGCCAATTTTGCTACTTTGCTATTCAGTTTGGAATACAGCACGGCCATTGCCCATTGCCGTTATACATCGAAGACGAGAACCGGAGGAAATTCTTAGTGCTTAATATTAGAATTCCCACTGACTAGCTTTGCACAGTAAAGCAAGGTAAGCACTCCGAAGAATGACAAGCAATTAATTTTGACTCAATATTTCGGTTTATTGTTCAAACCATCACCAGGAGTGAAGTTAACAGAAAAGTACAAAAGTTTATAACGGACCAAGTGTCAAAATAATAGGTGCCAAATAAACAAAAAATACAGAAGTCTATAAACGTATCAACTCTTTAGAAGTACATTGTGTGAGCAGATCTATGACAATATGGCAGTCGAACATACAAATAGATAAAAGGATTGACCAGATTAACAGTATGTGATGATTACGGCGAATATGGAACGATATGACACAATAATAATATAATAGAGAAATAATAAAAGTTTTGTTTCGAAATAACAGATGCTAAATAAACAATACAGAAGACTGCCGAGTGTCCACCTATATACCCAATTACCATTTTAACTACCTTATTATTCTGCCAATCCATACTTTACATGCCATTTGGTGACACTCTCAGTCTTCTGTATTGTTTATTCAGCATCTGAGAGTTCTAACAGTCCACCAACAGAATCCTGCCATATACAGGTAATACACTGGAGCGATATGCATGAGGTGGGAAAAGTTGACGACGTCTGGCGACTAAAAAGCAACCATATGACATCCCTCGGCACCTAACATTCAACCCCGAAAATATATTTGACCACTTCTCTCTTTTTTATTTTACATTTTAATTTTATGCATATAAGGAATTGATGCTGTCATACAAAAAGTTATCTCGATTAGCGACGCGAAGATTCTTTTACTGACGACGACTGAAAAATGAGTGTCGGGTTTGAAGCCTATACTTCCAGTATAAATAATTGGTCTGTTAATGTGGTTCATTTTGCTCACATTTTTCGCGGATGTGAGCGATATTTCTTGGAAGCAGAATACATAGCCAGGAAATGGCATTGATTATCACTAGTAAATGCTATTCAGCCTACACCATATATATATATATCTCTCACTCGATTTGTCTTGGCCAATACCATTTTCAGGTAGTAACTTAATATTAACAAGCATCATGATCAGCTAGCACCAATATGGTGTTGAACCCGTTTAAAAAATATTCACCGGTGTTGTCCAAAATCAGTATTTGATGTTGAAGTGACGCCAGCACGAATTTTTGTGTATGATATGGTGAACTCCAATTTTCAATACAACCTAATCGTGTTAATTTGTCCGCAAAACCAAAAACGTGTTTGGCCAACCCCAGTTATCTGGCTTTTTGTTTGTGACTCTAGGTTTCCAGGTGATGGATTATGGTCGGGAAAAAAATATGACATGGTTTCCATATTAATGGCAACATATATTAGAAGTTTATTTGGTTACACTCTAATCTCATAGAAAGAGAGAGAAATATGTTTTGCCATTCCAATAGAGAGGTGAACGAGTAGGGTCTGCATGAAAATCATGTTCCACTATATGATAATGGCGAAACAATCTAAATATATGTAGAACGGGTTCCTGTTTTTTACCTGTATATGGCGAGATTTTGCTGGTGGACGTTTCGTCCCCGAGGCCCACCCCCTGTACAGACCTTTTGGTCTTTGATATATGTTGGCATTTGTGGGAAGTTGATGCTTGGTCGACATCGGGCCTTACAGACTAGTCTTTTGTGTTAAATGCCGTCATTTTCATCTGACGACGATACAGCTCACCAATCTCCAGTGTACGAGTTGTCACAGCGACACAGCTCACCAGTTACCAATATACGAGTTGTCAGAGCATTTCCATCACAGCTCTCTAGATTTGTATCTAATACCGCTTATGCCGGTGCTAGGGGCCGTGTGGTCATATCATCCAAGTTGCCACATGAACAGGTACAATAAAAGCGTACCTGAGATACAACACATATCACGAATCGTTATATTCTTGGTATGTGCTTTAGAATAGGTTAACCAGAAGACTATACTGTGAAGCCATGTGACTCTGTCAGTATGTCGGCACCTCTTCTCACTTCCCTTATATATGTTGTAATTCAATGCATTTTGCTGAGAAGCAAAAGTAACGTAATAATGTGATGTCTAGCACTGTAATATCACTCGTCTTTATTGCACCATGTAAGCGTCCTGTCTGTATCTTGTGTGCTGTCTTCGGTGTTTTATAGGGTGGATGGAGGGTGGATGGCGGCTTCAAAGATGACTTCTTTGAGGCAGCAGGAACGCAACTTGGTTGGGTGGTTCTTAGTTGGTTCGTCACGATATGACTGAAATAATGTTGAAATCGACGTTAAATCCTATTCACTCTTTCACTCACTCCTGTATATGTAGGTCTAAATGCTTAGAGTCGCAAAATCATGTATGAAATAAACTGTTAGAGTGTGTGTCTGTGGGAGTGATTGTCGGAAGTACGATATATTCTAAAACGCCACCATATTATCGACCAAGCGGTGAGATGTAAACAGTTCAGTTGGCAATAAAAAAAAACACAACAACAACACAGAATTACCACAGTGATATTGGGGACATGCTCTGTTATATGATGATATGTCAAGTGAATATACACCCAGTCATTGACTACGAGCATTGGTCGATACTGTCAGGATATTTTGGAGATCATATCCTGTCCAGGCGAGCCCCAGGTATCGATGTTGACTTATAATGACCAAATTACAAGCCGGCTGTAGGGTAATATGTCGGCGCAATCTATTGTGGGGAGTTTAGCAAGGTGAAGTTTGTCACATCTTTCTTCCTCCTGCATCTTAAGCTGCATTGTGTAGCATTAGGTCCGAATTAAAGATAATGTAGTCTGGGAACAACAAGGAATTTATCGAGGCTAACGGAGGAACAGCATTGATCCGTCCTTGATCATTCGATGCGTTGTTCACCGATATACGTTTTACCAGACGTCGACTGGTCTGTATCTTTCTTTTTATCTTTTGATATTTTTTCGAAAACTGTCCAGAGACAAGTTGACATCAAACGTTTTTCACTTGAAGCAATGTTTTCCGATGAGAAGTACCACGGATGTTCCAGAATACGTCGGTGGTGACACAGCAGCCAGCGGTCCATGGTGTATGAGGGAGGGTCATTATAAACTATTATTCTCTTCTAAAGAGCAGGTGGATCGGACAGCAATCACAAACAATTCCCCCTGGTAACTTTAGGGCTTCATAATGAAAATTTATCACTGCAGTGATTGTTAGTAACATGCGAAAAAAACCCAACAGCGGGATCATTCTCTGGAAGGCACCGATGCACGCTATAAAACCGTGTTCTCTAATAAGGGAACACCAAAGTTATACCTTCTGAATCATTTGAGATGCACGAAGTGAAATTTAGATTATGCCGTTATGGGTTATGTGACGCTTACATATGAACAACTTATTTTGTGTGTGACGATAATGAAACCGGTTTTTCTTTTCGATCCAAATCTGCCAAATCTTAATATCAACCTCAAACCAAAACATATTTTCACATTATCTATTAGGAAGTACGACTATTTGAAAGAACCAAGAATGGTTTTGGTTTGAGATGTCACGTTTTTTCAATTGAAATTCCTCCTTATAAAAGCCTCAAAAATACCAAAATAAGCTAGAAATCATATATTAATCAATCATAAATTCATTTTTATTGCTGAAGAGCGCAATATTTTCGAGGCTGATATTTCAGTGTGTATAGTTGAAGACAAAAATGATTTGGCAACTTTTGGATCGAACAAAAGATCGGCCTTTTTACCGTCACAGACAAATGAGTTTTTCCTATGTAAACATGAAATAGCCTTTGTTTACCGATTTAAAAAATCCGAGGCTTTCTCGGATTTTATAGGCATTTCTTGGAGACAAATTACACAGCCAGAAAATTAAAGTTTATTGATACCAGTAAATTATTTTAGCATACATGTAACTGCCTTCTTCATATTTCCCTGACATCTTTCATTGACGTTGGCCAAAGCCAGTATTAGCACTTATCAGTCAGAATCACAATACGGCATGGAACCCTTGCCAGCGTTCTTCACTGATGTTGGTCACCACTGAAGGAGGCTTTTGTGGTGTCGAACTGACATCACCACCATTTATTGGATTTCCAAGTAGTGACCAGTACAAGTCCTCAATATCAGTGCAGATTCTGGGCCAACGCTATTTTTCGGGCTGTGTAGGCTGTTTTCTAGGTTTTCTGGTGATGGATTATGACCCGATTATAAAATTGTCGCCTGGTTTGCATATTGCTATGGACTGGCCACATATCACATTTTTGTTTGATTGAGGACATTCTCTGTTAAATGATGTCGTGTCAAGGCAAAACACATCCATGTGAAGTCAGCGAATGACTATGAACATCTGCCGATACTGTCAGGATGTTTGGGAGATCATATTCTGCCCAGTCTAGGCCACCTCGAGAATCGATTTTGATTGGCAATGGCGAAAGTATGAGTAATATCCAGACGTAATCTACTGCGGAGAGTTTGACAGCAGCGACTCCTGCCTTCCTCCAACATTTCCGGATACCTTGTGTGATGATCATCGAAATGAGACTGGCACAAAGATAGTTGTAATCTAAACACCAGACGGGATTTATCGTGGCTAATTGAGAAGTGTGGTCGTCGATAATTCGATACAAACAACGTTCAGCAGTTAGTTTTCACCGCAATTCAACCAATTTGCATGTACACTAGTATTTTTGTATTATGGAAGTGATGCGGCTCAAGGATTTGGGATCACATATATAATCAGATGTTTCTGTAGGATGAGGTAGTGTTTTTCAATGAGCCAATGATGAGTCTAAAATGAACCATCAGGGAATCAATAGCCAGTGAGACTCGTGAAATACAAACTTACGTTGAAGATCGATCTCATACTTGTACCTCATATTCTATATTTTCAAATACTAGGAATGTCGTGAAGATACTGGTCATATCAACAGTATGCCGTTGTATATCAAGACTGAACCTATTTCGAATAAGTGTTCATTTTAAAGGAAAGGTGTTATGCCAACACAGTTGTACCATCGCTTTCGTGTTGTATAAGTAGCGCCGACAAAACGGTGACCACCGCTATATAGTTGTCCGTTACGTTTGATTTAGCAGTGGACAACCTGATCTGAAGACAAACATGACAAGTGTTCAAGTACCGATGTGTCCTACATGCTTTAATAATCTTATCAGCAGCGAAGCGATCAACAAGGAATCTGGTGGTTTTGTAGATCTCTCACTCTATTAGTTCCCTTTTTCATGTATATTTATGTTATGTCTGTTTACAGTTAGGTGCTAATATTGCCCAACGAAGTAGGTATTTCGATTATATACACTGACAGCAGCTGGTTAATGTATGTCGGACCAAACGCTTGTAAATGAACCTTTCAATTTCAGAAGAAGTATTCACACGTGTGTGTGTTTATACATGAGATCACAAGCGTCTGGTCCGTCATTCATAATTCAGCCGTCGTCCATTAGAGAATATCCGCGTCCATAATCCAAAGACCTATTCCATATTCCATATAACAGTATTAGTACCAAATTCAAAAAGACAATCATAGTATACATGAACATAGGCTTGTTTTCTGCAAGAGAGAAGCGGTCAACAGTTTTGATTTGATATATGAATATATTATTCAGTCTCTTTGTACAGCATTTAAATGCGAGCCGACTGACTGACTGGTTTTGATAAAGCTGGTATCGTCATATCTTCATATACATTTAATCAGAGCATGTACTCGACTTTTAAAGTAAATTGGAATAACCGATCAAGCGTAACAATATCAAGATAATATCTGATTTCCATGTTACTTCGGGATGGAGCTCATAGGTATAGGTAAGATTATATCTTCGAATGTATCCTTAAAAATGCTTATCTACATAGGCTCCACAGAGCAGAAAAATGGAATCGAGGAAAAGCACCTCTGTCTGAAATGCGTGATGAAAAGACTGCAAATATGACGAACGTAATACACATCAGCAGGGAATCTTTTAAACACAGACGAATTTATCCTGTTAGCAGCTGTTGTATGGGTCTTTAACCCATTTTCACCCATGCAGGTACATCAACGTTGCACGACATTCCACTCATACCAAACAACATATCTGATCAGAGATATTGTGATTGCCGATTGTTAGACCTTACATACATAGTGAAAACTGAGCCTTCAAAGAGGATTATATGTGAGAATAACAATGGCACTTGATATCATCGAAAACAATTCACCAGAAAATAAATTAGCTGTCAGCGGGAACCATCATATAGAATGTCATTACGATATTATCTGAGCAGTCTTAGAAAACAATAACGGTTTAAGAGTTGATATTTCCAATATTTTAGTCTGCAAGATTTAAGTTGAACCATAATTACTTCGTTCATGAAGAATCTGTAGGAATTAATCGCAGATTTCAACCGTAAGCTACTCGAAATATCAGAATTTCGGACCGGGAAGATTTCAGGTGTATTAGGGGATGTGTGCGGGTGAGTGTATCCCTGATCAGGGCTTGAGACCCTTAGCACCGACTCAAGCTCATTTAGACGGAACGATGGTTTGCGAAATTGTTTGTGGCAAAATGAACGCAAACAAGCTGGAAAAGATTTAACTAAGAGGTCTACGTTTTGGTTTATTGATTATGTTTCATCATATGCGGAGTTACTCCAGCGGGCTAATCTGCCAACACTAGAAATACGACGAATTAGAAGTATTGCACAGGAAGTTTTTGAATGTGTTCACGGTTTAAACTCTTCTAAGATGAATAATTTATTTCAATTACGACAATCAGAATACAATCTTAGAGGAACAAACAGCCTGGTAATACCCAGAGTGCACAAAACAAAAACTGGCCTTCAATCCTTCCGATATTATGGCTCGTCTCTATGGAATTCGCTCACAAATGACTTAAAATGTGTTACTGATTTTAAAACATTTAAGAAGTTAATAAACAACTGGGAACCGGACAGGTGTAGCTTTTGTCACTAGACTTTTTTTTAAATCTATTTTACATTATCTGGTTTCAGATTAGGTCTTGATTTTACCACCCAATTTCAATTGTATTCTACTGTAAATGTTATATCACCTTAAGTTTATTTATTATTATTATTTTAATTTTCAAATTTATTTTCTTCTTTCATTTCTTTAAAATAATTTTTTTCCCATACATTTATATATTTACATTATCTGTTTGTTTGTTGATGTTGTTTTTTTTTCTACCACCCAGCTGCTATTATATTCTATTGTAAATTCTATCTCCTCTTAATTTTTAATTTTATCTTATATTATTATTATTATTTCTTTTATTTTATTTTTTCTATTTATTTTTTTACATTATCTGGTTTTAGATTACTTCTTTGTTCTAACACCCTATTGTAAATGTTATCTCCTCTAATATATGTTATCAACACTGTTTATGCTCATTGATTGTTGTAATTTATCTATTGATTTTTTATTTATTTCTTTTTACTCTGTATGTCTGTGATGCTAATGTTTTAAATATGTTTGTAAAACCGACTGAAATAAAATTTGAAATGAAATGATGTAATGGCTCAGGAAAATCGTTGAATGGAGCCACACAGGGATTTGGCGGCTCAAGGCAATGTCCGAGTTGGAAATAACAATAGACAGCTACGAGAAAGTAAGAAGTTTTCACGATTGACGCTTAAAGCAAATGGAGAGAGGGAAACGTATAGTTTCGACAGTGGGTTTGAGACCACTCTCGAAAGTCATTCGAACTAATAATATTTATGGAAATATGTACACAAGTTGCATGAACAATAGCATTCGATCAAAATTGAGTGACCAAGAAGGTAAACTAATAGAATCGTTTGTGACGCGAAATGACATACTGAGTGATAAATACAAAGCTACAAACGTGCAAGTAAATTTCTGATGTGAACGCACATAGGTGCTCACAGAAGCAGGATTTTAAAACATGATAGCAATTATCTTTTGTCACAGCTCTACCGTATTCACGAGTCGTGGAATAAACGTATTGTATTTTTAGAACAAATTATGTCATTCGTGATTAGTGCTAAAACTCGCATTATAGTAATAATGTAGAATCAAGGGGTACTTTGGTCAGTTACTCACTGTGCCAGACAAAACTCGGTTAAGGTCAGTATTAAAGACTTGATTGATCAGAGGCAATGCGGAGACTGACGAGCTCCTATGATCTAGATAAAGTTGTTTGATTTCGAGCGGAGTTTCGTTGATTCGGGATATCGATCCCTGATGGATAAATTAAATCCCTCGTATATTATCTTTAGTCAAGGACATTTAATTAAGTGGACACTGTCTGTCGAAAATCCGAAGATTTGTGGTCATTTCTAATCAGGAGTTTAAGATTGAAATTCGGGTTTACTTCGAGATCATCATAAGAAGAAATAGGTATCTTCAATAAACTGCTGATTAACACCAGTACACAGTATGCGAAATGTTATTACATGTATTTTGTTTCTTAAGAGATATGTAGGATGAAGCATCCAGGTGTGCTAAAGATTTGGAAGAGAGATTTACCTCCCCTTCGGGCAATTTATTAATAATTCTTGTTCGAGAGGTTTACTGAGTAGGGTTTCTGTTTGAGTTGTTTTGAAAAAATGCCTCTAGTTTCGAATTAATGTACTAGAATACAAAGACAAGCCATTAATATTATGGCACAGTAATGTTTGTTACTTGTCCTTGATAGACATATTCAACCAGTGTAGGATTCTAATTCATTTCGGATTTCTTGCCATGAATATCGCCGGAAAATATCGGTTCCAACCACAGGCCCGCGAGACAAGAGTTTTTGGGGGGTGTGGGCGGTGGTATTAGGGTGAAGTGTCGAAATATGGGGTCTCTATATATAACCCCATGCTTTATATAAATCCACATCAATAGTGAGGTAGCTTAGGGCCATATTTTGGAAAGATCGTGACACGCTCGACCAAAGCACCAAACTTGGCACACCCATTACTTGAGACATATAGAACAATATCAGAAGGGGTGCCCGTTGCTCTGGGCTCTGTGATGCCCTCTGGTCCCCAAAAGGGCATCTGAGGGGCAATATTGCTATTCAAAGAATAGTTAGCCTCCCAACAGCTTCGTTATTTTTATTATCCTTAAGGCTGGGAAGCTGAAACTTGCCACACTGTATCACTGGTTCAAGCCCTACCAGAAAATGTCACAAAATCCAAGATGGCCGCCATGATGACAACATTTTCCAAAAATAAGCCATTTTCCTGACGATTTTTCGGTCATATTTTTCGATTCTTTTTTTATTTATGCAATTTCTCCGCAAAAACTGCGTGATAAATTAGTAAATATTATTGTGATGTGAAATAAAATAGTTTTTGTCCACTTTTCATCGCGAAAAAGGCAGCAATTTTGAAGAAATATGACAAAAACATCAATTTTCTGGTACCCCACGTGGCCGCCATCTTGAATTTACCCATGATCTTCTGCTCGGGGGGTCATGTATATAGGCTCAAAATGACCCCAATATGATAAACGATAAAGTCCTGGAGTTTCAGTTCTCCATTTTTTGTCGTTCCGGAGATAGCGCAGAATATTTGGTGGGGGGCCCAGGCCAGGTAGGGTTAATTTTGAAGGAATACGAGGAAAACAGAACTTTCCAGTTACACCCTAATATCATCCATTTTCAATTTACTCATGATGCTCTGCTCCGAGTATTATGTTGCAGGCTCAAAATAACTTCAATATCATAAGCTATAACTGCGTTGAGTTACAGCTCTCAACGTTTATTCATTTTCGATCACCAGGGAAAAATTCTCTCAGAAGGAAGTGGGGTGGCTGAAACCACCTATACCAATTAAGTTTACATAATCGCCTGTGTAAAACTTGAACTGTGATTCAGCTTTCCGTCTCGTAAAATGGGGGGAAAAGCTGGACATACTCAAGGCTGGCCAGGTTACTTTTTCTGGGTTATTCTTGCATTTACCAGGTTTACCCCATGTTGAAGCGTTTACGCCATCAGACGTCCTCAACGCTCATCCATTAACATTCTCGTCAGATCACCGAAGTTAAGCAGCGTTGAGCTCGGTCAATACTTGGATGGGTGACCGAGTGCTGTACTGACTGGGCTGATCAGTGTCCAGAATAATAGGAACTGTGGACATTCTCGTGTTCTGGCACATGTAGGCACCGTCGTGATATGACTGAAACAATGTTGAAAACGACGTTAAATCCTACTCACTCACTCACCACTCCATTAACATTCGATGCGTTATTTGTTTGAGCTGATCGGTCATCACAGCACCCGAGCTAGCGTATCTAATTCCGCTTAAGCTGGTGCTAGGGGCCGGGTGGATATTTCATAATCTCCACATGAACCGCTACAATAAATGCGCGGCTGAGATACTAAGGCTACATCCGAGAATCCACCGTATTCTCGGGACTGCATGTTTGGTGCTGAGGGAAGCTTTCCTGTTGATATGAGTCATATGGTTGCTTTTTAGTCGCCAGATGTCGTCAATTTCTCCCACCTCTTGCTTATCGCTCCAATTTCAATCTTTCTGCTTTCAAGTTTGAGAGATGAATAGCTGATTTTTTCTGGAAGGCCGTGAAATTACGGCGGGATAGCTAAAAGAGCTATATGGTCAGAGAAGGGACTCTAAAACCAAGAAGAAATCAAAACGGCATTTAACCAGCAATGGGGATGGGGAACATGCAACATACAATTTGCATGTTATGCCACTGGTCTATATTGAATGGCCAAAGTTTTGGTCGAATGTTCATGGGCCTTTGTCAGAATGGCTGTGGGATTACCAAGGGCGAAAATAGGGTCCCGCAATCTTTTTTTAGTCAATAGGATGTCAGACATTTTCAAGATAGCTGAAGGGATCTGAGAGTGAACAGACACAGAAGGGGGATCGGAAAGTGCATTTAACGCTCATTGAGGGACAGGAACATAAAATCAACAATAAAATAACACGTGTAAAAAACTACATCTAATATATTCCACTGGGTGCCAAGACCATTACATATATATGTGCATGGTTCAACACCCGTGCATTATTTTAATTATATGCCGGTTGTGCATGTACACTGTAAGAAAAATGATACTGAAAGGGGAGGATCCTGTTTTCAATTGTTATTAGTGGATTCAGATCCAGTCCCCCCCCCCTTTTCCCAATGAACTTTTCTCTGGGGCTCGCAACTGTTTCAAGCTAGCACTTTTTGTCTTTATAACAAATCAAATTAGGGGCATTTTATTCTCGGAAAAGAGCATCATGGGTAAATTCAGATTTGACGAAACGGTGGTGTACCTCGAAAATTTTGTTTTTGGAGTATTTTCCTCAAAATTGGTGTATTATTCTACGTAAAACTACCCAATACTATCTTATATCACATCAGATAATTAATCACTAATTCGCAAGGTAATTTAGGCAAAGAAAATTGCACAACTAAAAAGTTTGAAAAATCGATTCTAAAAATCAGAAAAATGGCTTATTTTTTTATAAAATAACTTCACCGTGACATCATCATAGAGACCATCTTGAATTTTGTTATATTTTCTGGTAGCACTGGAACCCTAGATATAGTGTGGCAAGTTTTAGCTTCCTAGCCTTAAGGATAATAAAAATAATGAAGATATTGGTAAGCTATCTATTTTTTAACTGGTAATATTTCCCCTTAACCCTACCTGGCCTGGAAGGGGGGGGACATTATGCCTCCCCATCAAACTTTCTGCGGTATCTCCGGAACGACAAAAAACAGAGAGCTGAAACTCCGTGACTTTATAGTTTATCATATTGTGGTCATTTTGAGCCAATTTGCATAACCCCCCGAGCAGGGGATCATGGGTAAATTCAAGATGGCGGCCACGTGGGGTACCAGAAAATTGAATTTTTTGTCATATTCCTTCAAAACTTCTGCTTTTCCCCGATGAAAAATGGGCGAAAACTATTATATTTCACATCACATTAATATTTACTAATTTATCATGCAGTTTTTGCGGAGAAATTGCATAAATAAAAAATTCGGAAAATCTGACCGGAAAATCAACCAAAAAATGCGATTTTTGAAAAATGACGTCATCAGAGCGGCCATCTTGGATTTTTGTTTTACATTTTCTGGTAGAGCTTGACCCAGGGGTATATTGTGGTAAGTTTCAGCCTCCTACATGTAACTCAATGAGTAAGAGAATGGTCTCCAGGCGACGACAGGTTCCAAAAAGCCCAGGCCAGATAGGGTTAAATGCCTTTTTGGGGGCCAGAGGGCGTCACATGATCCAAAGTGATGGGCACCCCTTCTGATATTGTTTTGTATGCCTCGAGTGATGGATGTGCCAAGTTTCGTGCTTTGGCCCAGCGTGTCACGATCTTTTTCCTAAGCCACCTCACTACAAGGCGTGAAACGGACTTTGGGTGGATCGAGAAATAAACAGTTTACCACCAAACAAAATACATCAGAATAGTCTACGAGTATCACTTTATATATTCCCGTCGTCAAATTAGTAAATTTGTGCAATTTTTTTACCTTTGCCGGGCGATTTAAAATCTAACCTAACTGTCCATCCATCTAGGAACAGTTAGATTATGGCGGGCTTCGTTCTCAATTCTGATTGGTCAGTCTCAACAGCTGATAAGTGCGCGACCTCTCTTGCCGGAGGTGTGTCGAGACAATCAGAATTGAGAACGAAGCCCGCCATAATCTAACTGTTCCTAGATGGATGGACAGTTATGTTGGATTTTGAATCGCCCGGCAAAGGTAAATGAAAGCATCCAAGGCTGCTAAAAAACAGGGAAGGAATTGGTCCTGTTCAATATATTTCTGATGTGTTTCTCGTTGCATACGTGATGTGAATTTGTGAAGCTTAGCTCTAATTATTGAAGAGACTTCATCAATACTGTAAAGAAAGTCTAGGCAAATGAGAGTTGCATATGTGGTACCAGTGGACGATGGAAACAATTTTGTTGAGGCGTTCGACTGCAATTATCACAATTGTTTGACAACCCAATGGAATTACCTTTCCCCGATAAAGAACACAACACCGAAGATTAAAAATTGTATATTATCTGAACTAGACAAGATAACATTTTGGTAGTAACCCTACAATATTGCCGAGGTTGGTGTCCGCATCATAGTGAACATTGTTGCCCAGGATGCATAGGCTAGCGGCATTCATTCATGGTTTATGTATTCATGCACACTGCAACCTACAGTCAAAGCTCAATGACATTGTTATTGTCGACATGTACAAGAATAAAGTCACTGAATCTGATTCATATTCATTTATTTGTGTGGCAATTGACAACCAGAAAATACTATAAGTAGCCTAGAGGTCTTCTTCAAGATTACACGTATGCCTACCGGTACATCGAATAATTATTTTAAAATCACATTCAGCAATTGCACACAGAAAAAATACCCTTACGTTACTAAAAAATTCAATCACAGACACAGAAAACCATTATTAACATCAAACAATAAATTTACCTCCACTGCCTGGCCCAAACGGAAAATTATTTTGTCAACTTCAACAGGTCAAAGCAAAGCACTAAGTGGGGTATATATCCCACCTACATGTAAGATATTAAATCAACGTTTGGATATTGAAATATATCCTAATTGGAATATTTTCACCGATTTTCATACTAAACGGCAATGTCAGATTTCGGCATCAAAACTACCAAAAACAAGATAGAATCTACTTCACAAAACTGCCAATACGATTGTATAATTTTGCTGACCTTTTCTCGCCGACATTATTCTCTGTGCAATTGCAATTACGTGCAATACTTTTTGATGTTGTTGTTGCAGTATACTTCCCATCAATAACCACTGTTGTATGTCTTTATACGAACAGGAGAACTACTAGCACAATATGCCAGCTTGAAAATATGGAAGTATGAAAAAAATATTCAAATTGCGATATTTTATCCCAATTGGGATATATATCCCAGTTAGTCCTTTTCCCTGACCTGTTCAACGAGCTGTCATTGCGGATATGGTAAGAATCAAGAACATTACTTTTGCTGGATGACAAATGATGCAGGACGATAAGATCAGTCAATTTGACAATTGCAGTAAAAAGGATGCTTTCGCTTGATGAAATAAATCAAGTTTTCCTTGCAAGAAATGTTTTCAAACTTAGCACACAAAACGGCGGCTTGCAGTCATGCCATGTGCTCCAATCATGCAGTAGCGCGGAAACTTGCAACATTCATTTATTTGATAATATTAACAAGTGTGCGCCGGGAAACAAGTAATGAATTCAGTGACGGGTATAAAACGTTTTACACACCTCGATCTGTCAGAATGCCACACTCGCAGAGTGTCAAAACTCTCCAGTCGACTGATGGAACGAAAACGAAACTGCCTCCTCGTCTCTCCTTTTCAAACTCTCTCATCGGGACTGCAGTATAATTTTGGCAGTGCGGTTCAGCCGATCTCAAAACATGACGTAATTTCGTCAATTCAATGTATTTCATTGGCTATCAGAGCCGAAGATGAAGTCGGCATATTCCGTGACTACGACTTGTGCCATATTGACCAGTTTACAGACAAAACTAATCAACTTACTGTCAAATTGTTTGTCCCTCACTCTTTAGTAAACCTCCAAGATTATTTAAAGATGAATCAGCACTTTAGGGATAAAACAAACCCGCAAGGGTTTTATTCCCGCCAATATACAGACAATATGGACGCATTCCACATTGATTCATATGCATATCTTCTCTGTATGGTGAATAAAATTTCAATTCAATTCAATTCAATTCACTTTAGCCCACAAATCAGTTTTGGAATGAGCGTCGAAGAATCAACCAGTCCCAAATGTTGCAGTTTTAGGGAGTGTCCATTATACTTGGCAGTCAATCAGTGCTATTGTCAGTTTGAGCCACATGTCTTGTTATCGTAAACTGGCTGCTCACCGGAATTGTTCTATTTTTAGACGGAGTGGTGGGGAGATATTTTCATCGTCTGCCAAATGCCGGTCGCGTTGCACACGGAGATTCAAAGCGAAGATTCTCTATATTTGTGGGAACAATTTCAGCCAAATTTCGTTGAATTTAATCACACCTGCAATCAGGAATGAAACTGAAGGAAATTTTCTGACGCATTTTTTTACTCAAATGTGTGACACTATTTCCAACCCGCACGAGGGCTAAACGTAAACATAAATTTATTAGCATGTCTTTGTAACTCAACTGTAAAATTAAATTTGTATTACAGTTGTCATGTAATATTCCTAGAAAATAGCCCCACTGCATCTAGGTGTCCAACAGTAGGGCCTGTCCAATAACCGGGCAGTCATCCTATAAAGGACAATTTAAGGAAGAGCACCATGACTGCGCCTCCCTCTGTGAAAGACAAAATACACTGTATTCACTTTCATTACGCTACACGTGTCTAATAAATCCATGCTTGCAAGAGAACAACACATCGACAGTATTTCAACAATTTAATAGTGAGTATGACATTACGCTGGCCTAGTTTCCATGGAGGCAATATCGATTCGTTTCAGATATTTGTGTTAGTTCTACAAAATATGATGTGAATAATATTGGGACCGATTTTATGACCGGTGAAGATACCATTTTGTTACTAGAAGCAGTTGTTTCTGATTTGGAACTTGGTTCCAAGCGCCAATCAGATATCGATGGGGTGTATGATGAATTCTGCTCTGTCATAAAAAGTGAAATGGATGACAAATTACCCAGTCGTACTGTACATGTCTCCACTGGCAATAGAAATAAGAGGCGTAGAGTAAACAAGCAGCCAGAGGATGCTAGGTCCCCGGCCAAAATGGCAGCAATATTTATAAGCGCTGTCGGTTTCAGAAGATATTCATGAGGATGGCAACAGCTACTTCACAGGCGTAAGAAGCAGAGGGGTCTTTCCACCTTCCCAGTTTTTGAGATCAACTCCGAATGGCTGACTGAATGTTGATTGCTACTGTAATATATTTTCTTTACCATGTAGCATGAAAATTATGTAACCGAAATGCAACCCCAAGAGAACTCATGGCATATTATCTGCAAACTAAATTTGACAAGAATATGAAGGCATCCTCAACCTATTGCCCAGAAACCAAATTTAGACTTTGCCACAAGGAGTCACCACCTGTAGGTGCAAGCAGGCAAAAACACAATCCCAAATGACATCTCATGTCATGGTATCGGCATATGAACTTTGAGACTCTGAAGAGGGGTCCTCAAGTTATTGCCGGTACTAGATGCCCACCAGTGTTCATGTTATTTGGGGCGGGTCACATATGAATACAAAATTTGAGAATAATCTGATGAGCAGTTGCCAAATTATTGCCCGGAAACAAATTTTTCCACCAGGAGACGCCACCTGTAGGCAGAAGAGGGAAAAATACAATCCCAAGGAACATGGTATCGTGGGGACATCTGCATACCAAATTTGAGAAGAATCCGACGAGGGTCCTCAAGTTATTGCCCAGAAACCAAATTTAGATTTTGACACCAGGTGACGCCACCTCTAGGCGCAAGTCAGTGAAATGCATTATCGAGCGACATCTTATGTCACGGTACATTCATACAAAATTTGAGAAGAATCCGATGGTCAGTTCTCAAGTTATTACCCGGAAACGAATTTGTGATGTTGCCACCAGGTGGCGCCACCTGTGAGTGCAATTGAGCGAAAGGCAATCCCAAGCAACAGCTCCTGGCATGGTAAATGCATGCCAAATTTGAGAAGAATCCGATGAGCCGCAGCGTTTCTCATGTTACCCAGAAAGGTACATATGTAGGATATTTCAAAGAAATTCGACCAAGTGTTTCTAAGTTATCACTTGCAGCATGGAATAATGGGATGAACTCTAGTGGCGCCACCTCCGGGTGGATTTTGCTGAAACGCATCACCAACGGTGTTTTGTCGCAGGGAATGCATTTACCAAATTTCGAAGAAATCCGACAAATTGTTCGAAAGTTATCGAAGGATCTGAACAAACATGAACGGACATGCATTAAAGATTGGAACAAGACCCAGTGGCGCCACCTACAGGCGGATCTTGCTGAAACGTAATACCAGCGACGTCTTGTCGCAAAGAATGCAGATGCCAAATTTCGGTGGAATCCGACAAAGCATTTAGGAGTTATCGCTTACACAGTATTTGCACGGACATGCACTAAATATTGGAACAAGACCCAGTGGCGCCACCTACAGGCGGATCTTGCTGAAACGTAATACCAACAGACGTCTTCTCGCAAAGAATGCAGATGCCAAATTTCGGAGGAATCCGACAAAGCATTTAGGAGTTATCGCTTACGCAGTATTTGCACGGACATGCACTAAATATTGGAACAAGACCCAGTGGCGCCATCTACAGGCGGATCTTGCTGAAACGTAATACCAACAGACGTCTTGTCGCAAAGAATGCAGATGCCAAATTTCGGAGGAATCCGACAAAGCAGTTAGGAGTTATCTCTTATGAAGCATTTGCACGAACATCCACTAAAGATTGGAACAAGACCCAGTGGCGCCACCTACAGGCGGATCTTGCTGAAACGTAATACCAAGAGACGTCTTGTCGCAAAGAATGCAGATGCCAAATTTCGGAGGAATTCGACAAAGCATTTAGAAGTTATTGCTTACGAAGTATTTGCACGGACATGTCCGTGCATGCACGGACGCATAGAAGCAAGACCCCAGTGGCGCCACCTACAGGCGGATCTTGCTGAAACGTAATACCAAGAGACGTCTTGTCGCAAAGAATGCAGATGCCAAATTTCGGAGGAATCCGACAAAGCATTTAGAAGTTATTGCTTACGAAGTATTTGCACGGACATGCACGGACACATAGAAGCAAGAACCATTTTAAAGTCCCCGGCCGCGTTGCGGCGGGGGACAAAAAGCCGTGGTGGAGTAATGAATTAACTTTATTGTGGAATGACGTGTGTAAATTTGAGAAAGAATGGATTAGGTGTAAGGATAAAGCAAAAGCTTTGAAGAAGACAATATTTATTCAGAAAAGAAAATTATTTGATAGGACAGTACAAAGATGTAAACGATCCTATTGGTTTAAGGAACAACAGGAACTTTTAAATCTGAGAAAAGACCGCCCAAAAGATCTCTGGAAAAAAATTGGTAAAGTTGGTGTAGGCCGGGATAGACTGAACAGTATTCCCATGGAGGTGGAGATAAATAATAACATAATAACTGAACCAGCTGCTGTTTTGGATAAATGGAAGGATGTGTTTCGGGATGTGTTGAATCCACCAGATGAAACTGATTACTCTGTCAATAATTCTCAATCCAGTGACATGTTTTTTAATTCGAACGAGGTCGATGAGGTTCTAGAATCTGTTATATCTGTTGAGGAAGTATACCAGGCAGTTTTTCGTGCCAGAAATGGTAGAGCCACTGGTATGGATAATATTCCTATTGAAGTTCTTAGAAGTAACACTGTTATCACTTTCTTGCATAGACTGTTCAATGTGTGCTTTGAAAAGGGAATGACCCCGTCTCTGTGGTCAAAGGGGATTATGAGTCCGGTGCCGAAATCTAATATTAAGGACCGACGAGACCCTCTTCCTATAGGGGAATAACACTCGCCCCGGTTGTATATAAGTTGTACTGCTCCGTTTTGAATGATAGGCTATCAGCATGGGCCGAAAGAGGCAGTTTAATATGTGACGAACAAAATGGTTTCCGATCCGAACGCAATACGGTAGACCATATCTCATCTCTTGTAAATATTATTGAGACTCGTAAGAAGAAAAGACAGAACACATTTGCTGCTTTTATTGATTTTCGCAAAGCCTATGACTCTATAAATAGACAGAACCTATGGTCCCGTCTTAAATCGGTTGGTATCGATGGAAAAATTTTGAAAGCTATTATGTCAATTTATAATAACGTTTCATGCTGTGTGAAATTGAATGGTTTATTTTCGGAATGGTTCGATGTCAAATGTGGACTAAGACAAGGATGTGTTCTTTCTCCTCTTCTTTTCAATATATATATTGATAATTTATCGCTATATTTGAAGAATTTTGATAAGGGAGTTAACATTGACGGAGAGTTGGTCTGTATTTTACTTTATGCAGATGACATTGTATTGTTAGCGGAATCTAGTGAAGACCTGAAGTTTCTCCTTGAACATCTATCATTATGGTGTGTTGATAACAAAATGACAGTTAATCAAGATAAATCAAAAGTTATATATTTTCGGAACCCATCAGTACCTAAATCTTCAGATAAATTCACATGTGGTGACAAAGTCTTGGATGTAGTGGATAAATACGTGTACCTGGGTTTGCTAATAACAGAGCATTTAGATTATAATATGATGACAAAATGTGTCGCACAATCTGCAAGCCGTGCGCTTGGTTTGGTTATTGCAAAGTGTAAAACTATGGGTGGTGTACCTTACCAAATCTTTAGTATGCTTTATGAGTCTATGGTTGTGCCTGTTATGACATATGGTGCGTCGGTTTGGGAAACATCAGATATATCTTCTATTAATGCGGTACAACATAGGGCTGAACGTTTTTATCTTGGTGTAGGTAGATACACCCCAAATGCTGGTATTAATGGAGAAATGGGGTGGCTGCCGATGGGTATTAAACAATGGAATAGAGTTATTGGTCACTGGACAAAATATACAAATATGAATAGGGATAGAATTAACAACAAAATTTTCAGATGGGCGTTCAACTCTTCGGGCAAAAATTGTAAAAATTGGAGTTATAGAGTGTGCCAGATGTTAGTGGAAATCGATTCTTTTCATCTCTCAAATATTGATGTACGGTACGATCCTAAGTTTGCCATTAAATATGTAGAGGAAAAGCTTTTTGATCAATATATACAAAAAAGGAGGAGTGATATGAAGAGTAGTAAGCTTCGTTGGTATAGGGAATTTAAGAATAACTATGGAGTTGAAAGCTATGTGCAAACTGTATTTCAGAAAAAGCATAGAAGTGCTCTTGCAAAATTCAGGTGTGGAGTAGCTCCGATAAGGATAGAAACCGGTCGATATGAAAATCTAGCTATTGAGCAAAGGGTGTGTCCAATCTGCAATAATGGTATTGAGGATGAGCTGCATGTTCTTGTAACTTGTCCAGTTTATGACGACTTAAGGTACGACATTCTTTCAGAAATCAACTTTATGTATATAGGGACCGTTTTGTAATTTTGTCTGACCAGGACTTGTTAATTATAATGCTGTCGTGTATTTCGCTAGCCAAATTAAGTGCCAAAACCTGCTTCTTAATTCTAGAACGACGGAGAAGTATTTTATATTCGTGATCAAATGAATTTATCTGTACGTTCAAGTATTTGATCTATAGTATCAGTCTCTCATATCTCTATAAGAGTGGCATTTGTATATATTTTAATTGAATTCTATGTATTTTTATCTGTATATGCAAATGGTGAGACGTAAATAAATTATATATCATATCATATCATATCATATCATCGATTATTTATCATCTTCTATCAAAGGTAGATCTCTGAGATATAATCGAACGGATTTATGTGGATTATCTGAATAAGCTGGCTGCTTAAATCGTAAAAAACGAACCTGGTCTCAGGGGTATCCGCTATTCATCTCTATATCGGTTAAGCTGTAAATTCCAATTAACCATCTTCTGGTCCATTAGAGGATCTCTGAAAGCGGATTGTTTTTTTTTCAACTACTGTACGAGTATTTATCTAGCAAATAAATTTGCCTGAATGTAGTCAAATTACGATGGCATCTTCAAAAACACAGTTTGTATGAAGGAGTTATCGCATTGAGACAAACTGGATTACAAAATATTGTATGTTCTAAATTGTCTTATAAAACCAATGCGAAGAAGCAAACTTTGAGGATTGATAAGTCGAAGGATGCAAAACAACCCCCTTTCTACACCCACACGATCTGGAGGTGTTTGTTGTCTCTTTATGTCATCGTCACTAACCGGCCGAATACCACGAGTTATTCGCCTTGATTGAACAATGCAAGATTTTTTTTCAAAATGCTGTCATAACATATAAATGGATCACTTTCCATATTTCGGAGACTAAAAATGAATGCTCTTGTAAGACCTTACGCTCATACTATTCAGCTTGCATCACTGACGTCCCTACTCTCCTTCTTCCCCCGGGGACGTCAGTGATACAAGCTGTTTATCAGCGTAGTAAGACGTCTGCATTATTATAATTTCACCGACTATTTGAAGAAAATATACACTTCCCGTTTGAAAAGCGATACAAACACCGCTTGACAGAAAGAAAATCCTTGCTATCTTTATCTTTCAACTCCGATTTTGATGGGCTATATATATATATCTCAACGTGCATTATCTGTCTGCAGGAATGTATCTATTCGGTAGGACAATGAAACGTTAGAGTAGTGTTTAACCTGAAACGTGAAGACGATAGGAAACCTTAATGCAGTGTTTAGTTTGAAACGTGAAGACGATTGCAACCATACATCGACTCAAACGAAATTCCGAATTGTTATACAGAATCAGTATAAGCTATCTCTAAATTCATCCAGTCTCGGATGAGTCAGTACATGCTATGTTTAGGATTTCTCTCTGTTGGTTCCCTAATCGTGCCAATTCCCAGTCTGTGTATTTAGCTTGTGTTTATATATGTATATTTCTGATTTCATATATATGTATGTTATGTCTGTTGGGAGTTAAGTGATAATATTGTCTGATGAATTAGGTATTTCGATTATTGACGCGAACATTCTACATAAACAGCATGTATGTCGGATCCAACGTCTGTAAGGTACGGCTGATAGTGCCGGTTCTCGTCAGATCACCGAAATTAAGCAACGTTAAGCTCAGTCAATACTCGGATGGGTGACCGGGTGCTGTACTGGCTGGGCTGATAGGAACTGTGAGCACTCTCGTGTTCTGGCACATGTAAGCACCGTCATGATATGACTGAAACAAAGTTGAAAACGACGTTAAACCCTACTACTCGCTCACTCACTCCAAGGCTTGTAAATGAACCCTCCAATTTCTGAATAAGTTCATACGTTTTTCAGACTTCCGTCCGTAGCAGTGAGTTTTGGCATGCGCGTGTGTATAGTTGGGAGACTGGATCTGATATATACCTGGATCTGATAGATGAAAACATTATTCTGTCTTTCTGTAAAGCATTTTGTGTGAGCCGACCAATGACTGACTGGTCACACTGAATCTGATTATCGGCCAGTGGGACCATATTTTCATATATAATTAATCCGCTTATGGTTATTTCCAATCAGGGCTTGAAATTGAAATCCAGGTTTATCTCGGAATCAACTTCGAGCGTAGTGTTCAAGATCTGTGGCGATACGTTTCGCAACTCGTGTCTAATTCCGATTAACCCGGGGCTAGGGGCCTACGAACCCAATGTATTTCAAGATCCTCATGGTGTTCTTATGAAAATTACAACACATTTAAGGGAAGTGGGAAGAGGTGCCGACATACTGACAGAGCCACATGACTTCGCAGTATAGTCTTCCGGTTAACCTATTCCAAAGCACATCTAACGATTCGTGATATGTGTTGTATCCCGGGTACGCTTTTATTGTACCTGTTCATCTGGCAACTTGGATGATATGACCAACCGGCCCCTAGCACCGGCATAAGCGGTATTAAATATAAATCTAGAAAGCTATGATGGAAATGCTCTGACAACTCGTATATTGGTAATTGGTGAGCTGTTTCGCTGTGACAACTCGTACATTGGGCATTGATGAGCTGTATCGTCGTCAGATGAAAAATGACGGCATTTAACACAAAAGTCTAGTCTGTAAGGCCCGATGTCGTCCCAGCATCAACTTCCCACAAATGTCAATATAAATCAAAGACCAAAAGGTCTGTACAGGAGGCGGGCCTCGGGGACGAAACATTCACCAGCAGAATTTCGCCATATACAGGTACAAACAAAGCATGACTGAGATACATCATACTTTAAATAAGAACTTTACAACGAAAGTTATATCGATTAAGAATACTGATCAGCGATACGGATTTGATATTTTTGGAATATTATAGAATATTATTGTTTTCAAAGTTATTCTCCCATCTGTTGGATGTAAGGCTCGTCTAGAAAATTATACTCGTTGCCCGGCTCATATATTTTCGACTTATTTTTCGGAACTGAAAAATCTTCTATATCGACGCGGTTGGGTTAACTAATAAATGATGCATAAAAAGGATTACTACTTTTCAACGTAAGAGCATTGAATAGAATTGTTGGCCATACTATAATTATTGGTTCACCCATAGTCACTAAAGCGCCCACTTGTGATATGATTAAATGTCGACACTAGACGATATAGCAAAACAAGCAGCCAGAGGATGCTAGGTCCCCCGCCGAAATGGCAGCAATATTTTTTAGCATTGTTGGTCTTAGGGGATATACATGAGGGAGGCAAATGCTGCTTCATAGGTTGGATGTGGAAGGGTCTTTCTGCCTTCCCAAGTTTTAAGATCAACTCAGAACGATTGACTGAAAGTTGATTGCTTCTGTGATATAGTTTCCATGCAGTGAAGCACCGAGAAGCATCCCCAAGTGACATCTCAAGGCATTATCTGCAAACCAAATTTGACGAGAAGCTGAAGGCATCAACCTGTTGCCCGGAAACCAAATTTTAAATTGCCACCAGTTGTCGCCACCTGTAGGTGCAAGTGAGCGAAATGCAATCCCAAGCATCATCTCATGGCATGGTAGCCTACATGTATTAGCCTATAGTATCTTCTACAGGGGGCTAATGATCGGCTGATGCAGCAACAACAACATTTTCCCAGTTAGACGGCAGATTCAAAAACGAGGCCGCGCTATGTCATCAGTCAACTGAGACAGTCACGTGGTTGTGTATGAAGATTGGGGTGGGTCTTATCTAATAGTGATCCAATGAAAATGCTCGTATTAGTTTAAAATGGCGGGGTCGAATGACCAATCACTGAACGGGAGACAGCTGGAACAGTATGTTGACACTGTCTGTTAATACAGGGGCGTCGGAAGCAAATTCAAAGTGGTACGGCCACTATCATTGCACTTTAGGTGAGGATCCAGGGGCCGCCCAGGCCCCAGATGCTCCTGGGGTCTAGATCGCCGAAGAAGCGTTCTGAGCGATTTCTGGCGTCAATCAAAATCACTCTGCATTGAAGTATATTTTTAGTTCTTTCCTAACCCTTTTACCATTGAAAACGCAATCGATGGTGGTTTTCTGCGATGCTGAATTACAAAAAATAGGCACATCGTGTAGAAGTAACCGAGATGATGCATCGATAATGTATACCAAATTTTACATTGAGCATTTGAACAGTGTCAGAGATAGAGATCATTAATGATTTTACATAAATTAAAGATGGTTGCCCATCCTTCCCGTCACTCAGAGGAACTAATGTGGTTATTCATTAATGCAAGTCTCTTCATACATCGATGCTGTAAATCAAGTTTCGTATAGAACATTTGAATGGTATCAGAGATAAACATCATTAAAGATTCTGAATAAATTAAAGATGGCCGCCAAGATTTCCGCCCAATCAGAGAAACCAGATCTGTCATTCATCGTAAGTCTCTTGATGCATCAATGATGTATACCAAATTTTCCACTGAGCACTCCAACGGAATCAGAGATAGATCATTAATGATTTTGCCTAAATTAAAGATGGCCACCAAAGGTTTTCAGTCAATCAGGTCCCGATTCAAAGTATCTGGATGTATTGATGATACATACCTACCTTCATATAAAACAATTGAATGGTAACCGAGATATGTATGCTATCATTATCGATTTCGCATGAATTAAAGATGGCATCCAGGATTCCCAGCTAATCAGAAAAGCCTGTTTGGTAATTCGTTGAAAGTTGCTTGATGCATCGATGATGTATATCAAATTTCGTATTGAATGGTTTCCGAGATATGGATCATTATCCATTTTGCATGAAATTAAAGATGGCTGCTAAGGTACCAATCAGGTCCCAATTCTATAGGCTTCTGGTCCTTGACTAGGCAAATAAGCATACCAAATTTGGAATTCATCAGCGAAACAGTTTTCCGGCTATCTCGCTCACGAACGGACGTACGGACAGACGGACGTACAAGATGATGACAATACCCCATGGCCAAAAATGGCCGAGGGGTAAAAACATGGGTCTGTGCCTGATAAATTTTAAGCCTTTTGGGGTTGCAACTCATTCATAGAAAGCTCCCTGTACATGAACAACTGCACTGACAACTGCATGCCATCATCTGTCAGTCTGTAGACCAGCAAAGTTGAATTCAGTTCAATTCAGGAAATTGATCATATGCACAGTGTGCACCCAAACATTAGGAATTACAACACATATAAGGGAAGTGGGAAGAGGTGCCGACATACTGACTGCGTCACATGACTTCACAGAATAATCTTCTGGTTAACCTATTCTAAAGCACATACCAAGAATCTAACGATTCGTGATATGTGTTGTATCTCAGGTACGCTTTTATTGTACCTGTTCATGTGGCAACTTGGATGATATGACCACACGGCCCCTAGCACCGGCATAAGCGGTATTAGATACAAATCTGGAGAGCTATGATGGAAATGCTCCTGACAACTCGTATACTGGTAATTGGTGAGCTGTTTCGCTGTGACAACTCGTACATTGGAGATTGGTGAGCTGTATCGTCGTCAGATGTAAATGACGGCATTTAACACAAAAGACTAGTCTGTAAGGCCCGATGTCGACCCAGCATCAACTTCCCACAAATGCCAACATATATCAAAGACCAGAAGGTCTGTACAGGGGGCGGGCCTCGGGGACGAAACGTCCACCAGCAGAATCTCGCAGAAACACAGTTGTAATTAATATAGTAATATACGTGTGTAGACAAATGATTGGTGCAGAAGCTTCAGGGTAAATCCTATGATGTGCAATACAATTATTTGTTAGCAAAATTGAAGGAAATGTTGTCCTTCGTTTAAGATTACACGAAATTCAAAAATCAGGGATTCAGTACTGCGGGGATTTCCCCGCCAGTTATTTCACATTATACTTCTGAAATAAAATATGGTTCATGCAAAAGCTTTAGGGTAAATCATATGATGTGGAATAGAATGATTTCATATAGCAAAATTGAAGGCCCATTTTGACTGGAACGGACAAGAAGAAGAGAAACTCAGTGGTGCCACCTTCAGGCAGATGTTGCTGAAATGCAATACGGACTGGCGTCCTGTTGCAAGGAATGCGTATTCCGAATTTCGGAATAACCCAACACAGCATTAGGAAGTTATCGCTTCGAACAGATGTACACGGAAAAAAAATCTATTTTGACCCAGTGGCGCCACCTTCAGGCCGATGTTGGTGAAATGCAATACGGACTGACCTCTTGTCGCAAGGAATGCGAATGCTGAATTTCGGAAGAATCCAACAGAGCGTTAGGAAGTTATCGCTTCGAACAGACATGCACGGACGTACACGAACATCCACGGACTCAAAGAAGCAAGAACCAGTGGCGCTACCTTCAGGCAGATGTTGCTGAAATGTAATACGGACTGGCGTCTTGTCACAAGGAATGCATATTCTAATTTTGGAAGAATCCAACAAAACTTTAGGAAGTTATCGCTTCGAACAGACATGCACGGACGTACACGGACATCCACGGATGCAAAGAAGCAAGAATTAGTGGCGCCACCTTCAGGCAGATGTTGCTGAAATGCAATACGGACTGGCCTCTTGTCACAAGGAATGCGAATGCTGAATTTCGGAAGAATCCAACAAAGCGTTAGAAAGTTATCGCTTCGAACAGACATGCACGGACGTACACGAACATCCACGGACACAAAGAAGCAAGAACTAGTGGCGCCACCTTCAGGCAGATGTTGCTGAAATGCAATACGGACTGGCGTCTTGCCGCAAGGAATGCATATTCCGAATTTCGGAAGAATCCAACAAAGCGTTAGGAAGTTATCGCTTCGAACAGACATGGACGGACATACAGACATCCACGGACACAAAGAAGCAAGAACCATTTTAAAGTCCCCGGCCGCGTTGCGGCGGGGGACAACAAGGAATGCGTATTATAATTTTGGAAGAATCCAACAAAACTTTAGGAAGTTATCGCTTCGAACAGACGTACATGTACACGGACATCCACGGATGCAAAGAAGCAAGAACTAGTGGCGCCACCTTCAGGCAGATGTTGCTGAAATGCAATACGGACTGGCCTCTTGTCGCAAGGAATGCGAATGCTGAATTTCAGAAGAATCCAACAAAGCGTTAGAAAGTTATCGCTTCGAACAGACATGCACGGACGTACACGAACATCCACGGACACAAAAAAGTAAGAACCAGTGGCGCCACCTTCAGGCAGATGTTGCTGAGATGTAATACAGACTGGCATCTTGTCGCAAGGTATGCATATTCCGAATTTCGGAAGAATCCAACAAAGCGTTAGGAAGTTATCACTTGGAACAGACGTACACGGACATTCACGGATACGAAGAAGCAAGAACTAGTGGCGCCACCTTCAAGCAGATGTTGCTGAAATGCAATACGGACTGGTGTCTTCTCGCAAGGAATGCGTATGCCGAATTTCGGAAGAATCCAACTAAGCGTTAGAAAGTTATCGCTTCGAACAGACATGCACGGACGTACACGGACATCCACATACGCAAAGAAGCAAGAACTAGCGGCGCCACCTTCAGGCAGATGTTGCTGAAATGCAATACAGACTGGCCTCTTGTCGCAAGGAATGCGAATGCTGAATTTCGGAAGAATCCAACAAAGCGTTAGAAAGTTATCGCTTCGAACAGACATGCACGGACGTACACGAACATCCACGGACACAAAGAAGTAAGAACCAGTGGCGCCACCTTCAGGCAGATGTTGCTGAGATGTAATACAGACTGGCATCTTGTCGCAAGGTATGCATACTCCGAATTTCGGAAGAATCCAACAAAGCATTAGGAAGTTATCACTTCGAACAGACGTACACGGACATTCACGGATACGAAGAAGCAAGAACTAGTGGCGCCACCTTCAAGCAGATGTTGCTGAAATGCAATACGGACTGGTGTCTTGTCGCAAGGAATGCGTATGCCGAATTTCGGAAGAATCCAGCTAAGCGTTAGAAAGTTATCGCTTCGAACAGACATGCACGGACGTACACGGACATCCACATACGCAAAGAAGCAAGAACTAGTGGCGCCACCTTCAGGCAGATGTTGCTGAAATGCAATACGGACTGGCCTCTTGTCGCAAGGAATGCGAATGCTGAATTTCGGAAGAATCAACAAAGCGTTAGAAAGTTATCGCTTCGAACAGACATGCACGGACGTACACGAACATCCACGGACACAAAGAAGTAAGAACCAGTGGCGCCACCTTCAGGCAGATGTTGCTGAGATGTAATACAAACTGGCATCTTGTCGCAAGGTATGCATATTCCGAATTTCGGAAGAATCCAACAAAGCATTAGGAAGTTATCACTTCGAACAGACGTACACGGACATTCACGGATACGAAGAAGCAAGAACTAGTGGCGCCACCTTCAAGCAGATGTTGCTGAAGTGCAATACGGACTGGTGTCTTGTCGCAAGGAATGCGTATGCCGAATTTCGGAAGAATCCAACTAAGCGTTAGAAAGTTATCGCTTCGAACAGACATGCACGGACGTACACGGACATCCACATACGCAAAGAAGCAAGAACTGGTGGCGCCACCTTCAGGCAGATGTTGTTGAAATGCAATACGGACT
>JAVTVY010014706.1:0-66641 GCA_036873755.1 Hanleya hanleyi | reverse complement strand
TTGTTGAAGAAGATCCACGGGCGAGTATTTACTCCTTTATGTCCAATCACAGTTGCTGTGAGTGCCATGTGGATGAAATTTGAATTATTTATTTGGTACGAGCAAGTTCTCTATGCTTCTGTGTGTAATCCCATAATTGCATGGTGTTTGAGCTGGTAGTTAAATAATGGACATTTGATTGGTTGTATCAGTAGGTCACAAGGTTCGATAGACATGACATATGAATTATGCAAGAAGATTCGGTGCCGTATTTCGGCAAGGCTTTGGCGTAAGACCTCCCATTGAAAAGACTGCAATACAACTTGCAGCAGATCCTTTGTCAATTATATTTCAAGAGTCTTACACCAAGTCGTTGCCCGTATTTCAGCCAGAGGCATCATAGGTGCCTGCCTCTGGAGGAAGGAGAATTGGGCCTGTGTGTTAGTACAAGTTGGTGGATTAATCACCACCTTATAAACACGGAGTTGAACATATCAAATCAAGACCTATGTTATGCTGGGAACATACCCCCTAAAATCATGACTCTTACACCCTGTTAATGATCACCAACTCTCCCAAATGTACCACCCTAAACTGATGGTCAACATCTGTATCCATTGTTTTGTTTATTCTTGGATGTATTGCCTCTACCAAAAAAGAAATAACCCAATGAGAAACCTCAGAATAATTAAATGTATTGTACCATAGCACTGTGCTCCTTTTCCATTTTGTATAATTTTCTGTGTCTTCAAGTGTTTCCTCCTGTACCATACCTGTTCCATACATGTATATACCTAATGCTCACTATGCATTTCATGTTAACAGAATAAGTCTGTTTATGAAGAGATTTTAATAAGGTGGACATAATGGTCGGTTTGCACTTTGATTCAAGTTAATCCTAAGACAACAGTATACCATCTTGCCTGTGGCAGTGACATGTGCATTGACACGTGGGTCACGGTGTGAAATCTGGTTCGTTCTCCTGGTCTCTCCCCTATCTCTTTAACCTTGGGTGGGTTTTTTAACTATTGGTAACTGGTTTATATATGGATCAGATTTTCCTACTATTCCAAGCAAGGACCAATAAGCTTACATTTATGATAATTTCAGTAACATCAGGTTGAAAAAATAGTCCTGTTATCATCAATTTAAAAATATTTCCTAGAGTAAAGAGATAGCAAAGCACCACAATTCATGAACCAGAATTCCTGTGCTTGTCCATACACTGCCCTTTTCTACAGGGACAAGATGGTATTGTCTGAAGGGTTGACTTCAATATTAAAGCTTGCAAATCCCAGATTGAGGATAGCTATTTAATGTACATTGTGGCTGTGCAATTGGCATTGCCATAAGCGAATGGATTCTGTTGTAAAAAAGGTGTTGTGTCTTGCCAGACCATGATGTGCTCTTACCGTTTTCATCGATGATTTCTTTCTTTCCTGTACATGTTGTAAATTAACTTACTCACTTGTAACGACCAATCACTGCCTTTATCACCTCACTCCTTTCCAATAGTATCGCATTGTTCAAATCTTGTTTTACCCAGTCATATGGTATTGTAAATATCTATATTGAACATCGTAAACAGTTGACTGAGTCAGGTTTTTATGAAAGAGGCAATTCTTGTGGGTGGCTGTAAAAGCAATGAAATAAAGAACGACTGTCCGCGGACATTTTTGAAGTTGGTTAGTTGATGATGTGCCCTCCCCAATGGTGCACAATTCAGTGAGCCTGGACTGTCCACTATCTACTACATGTAGTATATTTAACTTGAATAACTTTCAAACAACAGAAGCTGGAGTACTGGTATTATCAGTACAGAAGCTGGAATACTGGTATTATCAGTACAGAAGCTGGAGTACTGGTATTATCAGTACAGAAGCTGGAATACTGGTACCATCAATATAGAAGCAATCACTGGTATCGTGGAGTACAGAAGCCAGAGTACTGGTATCATCAGTGTAGAAGCAATCGCTGGTATCATGGTATACATAAGCTAGATTACTGTATGATAGGTACAGAAGCTAGAGTACTGGTACCATCAGTACAGAAGCTGGAATACTAGCTGGTATCATCAGTACCAAAGCTGGAGCACTGGTATCATCAATATAGAAGCTAGAGGATGGGTATCATCGGAAAAAATGGTAGCGCTAGTATCACTGATACGAAACTAGATCACTGATATCGTCCGTACAGAGGTTACGGTACTGGTATCATCAGTACCGATGCTAGAGTACTGGTATCATCAATATAGAAGCTAGAGGATGGGTATTGTCGGAAGAAATGGTAGCGCTAGTATCACTGATACGAAAACTAGATCACTGATATCATCAGTACAGAGGTTAAGGTACTGGTATCATCAGTACCGATGCTAGAGTACTGGTATCTTTAGCATAGAATTTGGAGAACTGGTATCATCAATACAGAAAAGCTAGAGTACTAATATCATCAGTGTAGCAGCTGGAATACTGGTATCAGTACAAAAGCTGGAGTACTGGTACCATCAGTGTAGAAGCAATTACTGGTATCATGGAGTACAGAAGCTAGAGTACTGCTATTATCAGCGCAGAAGCAAAAGTACTGATATAATCAGTATAGAAACTATGGCACTGGTATCATGGTGTACAGAAGCTAGATTACTGTATCATCGGTACAGAAGTTAGAGTAATGGTATCATCTGTAGAATCTTGAGTAATGCTATCATCGATACAGAATGTACATGTAGTACTGTTATCATCAGTACAGAAGCTAGAATACTGGTACCATCAGTACAGAAGCTAGAATACTGGTACCATCAGTACAGAAGCTAGAATACTGGTACCATCAGTACAGAAGCTAGAGTACTGGTATCACCAGTACAGAAGCCAGAGTACTAGCTGGTATCATCAGTACAGAAGTTAGAGATCTGGTATCATCAATACAGAAGCTGGGGTACTCGCATCATCAGTACAGAAGCTAGAATGCTGGTATCACCAGTACATAAGCTGGAGTACTAGCTGGTATCATCAGTACAGAAGCTAGAATGCTGGTATCACCAGTACCTAAGCTGGAGTACTAGCTGGTATCATCAGTACAGAAGCTGGAGCACTAATATCAGTACAGAAGCTAGAGTACTGATATAGAAGCTAGAGTTCTGGTATCCTCAGAACAGAAGCTGTAGTACTAGCTGGTATCACCAGTACAGATGTGGAGTACCAGCTGGTATCCTCAGTAGAGAAGCTGGAGTACTAGCTGGTATCCTCAGTACAGAAGCTGGAGTACTGGTATCCTCGGTATAGAAGCTAGAGTACTGCTATTATTGGTATAGAAGGTAGTACTCTGTATCACAAGTACAGAAGCTGGAGTACTGGTATCATCAGTACAGGAGCTGAAGTACTGGTATCATCGGTACAGAAGCTATAGAGTACTGGTATCATTGGTACAGAAACTAGATCACTGGTTTCATCGGTACAGAAGCTGGAGTACTGGTATCATCAGTACAGAAGCTGGGCTACCGGTATCATTTTGTGGAGATGAACACTTACTTTTACATGTAGCAGGCAAGTAGCATTACGTTACCAGTGAATATTGTTACCAGTTACCAGAGATTATCATTACCAGTTTCCATTGAGTACTGTTATATCATCAGTTAACATGTAGTACTGTTATTTTACCAGAGAGTACCAGCTGTTAGATCACAAACAAACTAGATTCATTAAGTTACTGCAACTCCCATTATGTTACTAGCGAGTCCCCAAGGCCTCTAGCTTTATTCTGCAGTTCTAATCCCGACAGTGAGATAAGTCTGATAAATATTGTCCAGAAATGTCCTTGAATAAAAAAACTGGTCTTTGTTGTTCAGATGTGTAGAATGTATATACAAAAGGCTGTAATATATGAGAAGATTGCCGATTCTCTTTTTGTTTTTATTTCCCTTCTGACGAGTGGGAATCTGTATCCTCAATGATAAAGAGTTATTTTAAAGGGTTCCATGTACGTTATCCATGTTCATATATACTCAGGAAATTCTTGGTCTCACAATGGAATGATTGGTATAATATGAAGGCATGGTAAACACGGTATATCAGTACAGCCATATAGCACATCCAGAACTGGGAGGCATTATAAACACATGTGTATCCCATTATGTCAAAACAACTCCCATCTGGTTGTTATGGAATATTGCCCTGTGAACATTTTTGGCCTATGCGTTGTTGGATGTCACCACATGTGGCATGCATTTCCTCCGACACGACGCGCAAACCACGACTATTGAACGAGAATGAACTGGCCATATGAAGAGAATGCCTCAATTTTGGTAAACGAAAACGCCATAATGAATCTAGTATATCTTCTCAGTATTAGGGACACTACAAACTGTACATCATCAGCCTTGTGTCCTTGTGTTATATCAAATATAGTCCTATTTTTCTGCACTGTACCTTATAAAGTCACTATGGCAGACCTACATGGTTGATCTGACCAACCCCTGTTCAAATGTGCCAAAGGACGAGGTGGGAATTCAACAGGCCTTTCCATATCCACGTTACTAAATGTCACGGTTGTCTGAGAGATCTCATTTTTGTCTTGTCTGTCCTATTTATTACAGTGATCAGAGTGTGCATTCCTCGGATTGTTGCTATAATAATTATGAAAGTTCACTGGTAGAGCTTCTTTGTTTATAAATGGTGTTTTCAGAAGCGCTTTAATGCAAAGGACCTGGCCCGGTTTAATGAGGTTCTCGGGCCCCCATGAGGTGCGGTTTGGAGTGCCCAACTGAAATATCTCGTACGAAAAAAAGAAAATTCTCTTAACTTAAAGAATATTATTTTCTTGTATGGTCCGAGTAATTTCCAGGCCCTGGGTCTTAGGGATTTTGAATAACACCATGTTTGTGCAAAAGGTGAAAACTACTCTTTTATAAATTGTAGCCATATGAAGCCAACCACAAGAACCAAAAGCGTTTTTGGGTAACAAAGTAACTATTGGTAGGACCATATTTCGGGGTAAAACTTATCTTGGTTCTGGACTCGCTTCATTTGTTTACGTAGAGAATTTAGGGTGCTGTTTTCACCTCAAAATAGATCATTTTGCAAAAATAACTACTTCAAGATGTTATTAAAACAAACCAAGACCAGCAGGACCTGGAAAATACTTGGACCATACAAGATAATATATTTTAAACTAATTGAAAAATTATTTTTTTATTTCTTTTGGCACTCCAAACTGCACTTCATTGAGGCAAAAACCTCATTAAACTGTGCCAGGTCCTGGAAAGATGAATTTCCTGGTAATGTACAGAAAAACATTTATAAACAGATCACGGATTCCACATCAAAATGTTGATCCTCAGTGTTTAGATTGTTACCTTCAGAAAGGATGGGTCTGTCAGGTTCCAATTTGATGGTGAACTGTCTTGCGACATGTGGATCCATTCGCAACATGATAGAATGTAATTAGCATCATCGTTGCTTACGATTGAATATGCAGTTAGTAAATTTCGGAACTGTGAAGATTGAAGAGAGCGGAGATAAAGTTGAAAACCTATATAATATTAGCATTAGTCGTGTCAGTATATAGCAGCTAGTTTACGTCCATAGTCCTGTAATGTAGCCATTCAAACTTGATGATTAACATGAGCTTTACTGTAGGTAATTCCAGAGGTGTGCTATTCCATTTCTGATAAAACTTGTGAACAAGTTACCAAAATCTTAGACGGTGGGTCTGCACAAATACATGTATATGGCAACATGGCTTCATTGTACAAAACAAATAATATAGGCCTACCATGTTTTGTCATTCATTTCATGAAACACTTATTACAGGGCTAGCTGTTCCTTATTCCATTGTTAATAATACATGTGTCTGTTTTATGAACAGGCCTGTATGTACATACTATAGAGTAAATGCTTTGTGCAAGTCTGATTGAATAAAAGCTGGGAGAATTCTGAATGGAGTCTTTGTTTTTCTTCATTAGCCCACCATCACCAGATGGTGGACTATTCAAATCACTTTTCGTCCGTGGTCCGTCGTCCGTCAGTCCGTCCGTCCGTAAACAATTCTTGTTATCGCGATTTCTCAGGAACTACTGCATGGATCTTTCTCAAATTTGGTACACAGGTTCCCCTTGGGGTCTAGTTGTGCAAGAAACCTTTTTCGGTCCGATTCGAAAATCCAATATGGCCACCAGGCAGCCATCTTGGATTTCCCCATGAAACCTTATCACGATTTCTCAGGAACTACTGCATGGATCTTTCTCAAATTTGGTACACAGGTTACCCTTCGGGTCTAGTTGTGCAAGAAACCTTTTTTGGTCCGATTCGAAAATCCAATATGGCCACCAGGCAGTCATCTTGGATTTCCCCATGAAACCTCGTTATCGAGATTTCTCAGGAACTACTGCATGGATCTTTCTCAAATTTGGTACACAGGTTCCCCTTGGGGTCTAGTTGTGCAAGAAACCTTTTTGGTCCGATTCGAAAATCCAATATGGCCACCAGGCAGCCATCTTGGATTTCCCCGTGAAACCTTGTTATCGCGATTTCTCAGGAACTACTGCATGGATCTTTCTCAAATTTGGTACACAGGTTCCCCTTGGTCTAGTTGTGCAAGATACCTTTTCTTGAACTGATTCGAAACCAATATGGCCACCAGGCAGCCATCTTGGATTTCTCATGAAACCTTGTTATCGCGATTTCTCAGGAACTACTGCATGGATCTTTCTCAAATTTGGTACACAGGTTCCGCTTGGGGTCTAGTTGTTGTGTGCAAGAAAACCTTCGGTCCTGGATCTCGAAAAAACCAATATGGCCACCAGGCAGCCATCTTGGATTTCCCCATGAAACTTTGTTATCGCAATTTCTCAGGAACTACAGCATGGATCCTTCTCAAATTTGGTACACAGGTTCCCCTTGGGGTCTAGTTGTGCAAGAAACCTTTTTCGGTCCGATTCGAAAATCCAATATGGCCACCAGGCAGCCATCTTGGATTTCCCCATGAAACATTGTTATCGCGATTTCTCAGGAACTATACTGCATGGATCTTTCTCAAATTTGGTACACAGGTTCCCCTTGGGGTCTAGTTGTGCAAGATACCTTTTCTGGTCCGATTCGAAAATCCAATATGGCCACCAGGCAGCCATCTTGGATTTCCCCATGAAACCTTGTTATCGCGATTTCTCAGGAACTACTGCATGGATCTTTCTCAAATTTGGTACACAGGTTCCCCTTGGGGTCTAGTTGTGCAAGATACCTTTTCTGGTCCGATTCGAAAATCCAATATGGCCACCAGGCAGCCATCTTGGATTTCCCCATGAAACCTTGTTATCACGATTTCTCAGGAACTACTGCATGGATCTTTCTCAAATTTGGTACACAGGTTACCCTTCGGGTCTAGTTGTGCAAGAAACCTTTTTTGGTCCGATTCGAAAATCCAATATGGCCACCAGGCAGCCATCTTGGATTTCCCCATGAAACCTTGTTATCGAGATTTCTCAGGAACTACTGCATGGATCTTTCTCAAATTTGGTACACAGGTTCTCCTTGGGGTCTAGTTGTGCAAGAAACCTTTTTTGGTCCGATTCGAAAATCCAATATGGCCACCAGGCAGCCATCTTACATTTCCCCGTGAAACCTTGTTATCGCCATTTCTCAGGAACTACCGCATGGATCTTTCTCAAATTTGGTACACAGGTTCCCCTTGGGGTCTAGTTGTGCAAGATACCTTTTCTGGTCCGATTCGAAAATCCAATATGGCCACCAGGCAGCCATCTTGGATTTCCCTCATGAAAAATCCAATATGGCCACCAGGCAGCCATCTTGGATTTCCCTCATGAAACCTTGTTATCGCGATTTCTCAGGATCTACTGCATGGATCTTTCTCAAATTTGGTACACAGGTTCCGCTTGGGGTCTAGTTGTGCAAGAAACCTTCTTCGGTCCGATTCGAAAATCCAATATGGCCACCAGGCAGCCATCTTGGATTTCCCCATGAAACTTTGTTATCGCAATTTCTCAGGAACTACAGCATGGATCCTTCTCAAATTTGGTACACAGGTTCCCCTTGGGGTCTAGTTGTGCAAGAAACCTTTTTCGGTCCGATTCGAAAATCCAATATGGCCACCAGGCAGCCATCTTGGATTTCCCCATGAAACCTTGTTATCGCGATTTCTCAGGAACTACTGCATGGATCTTTCTCAAATTTGGTACACAGGTTCCCCTTGGGGTCTAGTTGTGCAAGAAACCTTTTTTTGGTCCGATTCGAAAATCCAATATGGCCACCAGGCAGCCATCTTACATTTCCCCGTGAAACCTTGTTATCGCCATTTCTCAGGAACTACCGCATGGATCTTTCTCAAATTTGGTACACAGGTTCCCCTTGGGGTCTAGTTGTGCAAGATACCTTTTCTGGTCCGATTCGAAAATCCAATATGGCCACCAGGCAGCCATCTTGGATTTCCCCATGAAACCTTGTTATCACGATTTCTCAGGAACTACTGCATGGATCTTTCTCAAATTTTGTACACAGGTTACCCTTCGGGTCTAGTTGTGCAAGAAACCTTTTTTGGTCCGATTCGAAAATCCAATATGGCCACCAGGCAGCCATCTTGGATTTCCCCATGAAACCTTGTTATCGAGATTTGTCAGGAACTACTGCATGGATCTTTCTCAAATTTGGTACACAGGTTCCCCTTGGGGTCTAGTTGTGCAAGAAACCTTTTTTGGTCCGATTCGAAAATCCAATATGGCCACCAGGCAGCCATCTTGCATTTCCCCATGAAACCTTGTTATCGCGATTTCTCAGGAACTACTGCATGGATCTTTCTAAAATTTGGTACACAGGTTCCCCTTGGGGTCTAGTTGTGCAAGATACCTTTTCTGGTCCGATTCGAAAATCCAATATGGCCACCAGGCAGCCATCTTGGATTTCCCTCATGAAACCTTGTTATCGCGATTTCTCAGGAACTACTGCATGGATCTTTCTCAAATTTGGTACACAGGTTCCGCTTGGGGTCTAGTTGTGCAAGAAACCTTCTTCGGTCCGATTCGAAAATCCAATATGGCCACCAGGCAGCCATCTTGGATTTCCCCATGAAACTTTGTTATCGCAATTTCTCAGGAACTACAGCATGGATCCTTCTCAAATTTGGTACACAGGTTCCCCTTGGGGTCTAGTTGTGCAAGAAACCTTTTTCGGTCCGATTCGAAAATCCAATATGGCCACCAGGCAGCCATCTTGGATTTCCCCATGAAACATTGTTATCGCGATTTCTCAGGAACTATACTGCATGGATCTTTCTCAAATTTGGTACACAGGTTCCCCTTGGGGTTTAGTTGTGCAAGAAACCTTTTTTGGTCCGATTCGAAAATCCAATATGGCCACCAGGCAGCCATCTTACATTTCCCCGTGAAACCTTGTTATCGCCATTTCTCAGGAACTACCGCATGGATCTTTCTCAAATTTGGTACACAGGTTCCCCTTGGGGTCTAGTTGTGCAAGATACCTTTTCTGGTCCGATTCGAAAATCCAATATGGCCACCAGGCAGCCATCTTGGATTTCCCCATGAAACCTTGTTATCGCGATTTCTCAGGAACTACTGCATGGATCTTTCTCAAATTTGGTACACAGGTTCTCCTTGGGGTCTAGTTGTGCAAGAAACCTTTTTTGGTCCGATTCGAAAATCCAATATGGCCACCAGGCAGCCATCTTACATTTCCCCGTGAAACCTTGTTATCGCCATTTCTCAGGAACTACCGCATGGATCTTTCTCAAATTTGGTACACAGGTTCCCCTTGGGGTCTAGTTGTGCAAGATACCTTTTCTGGTCCGATTCGAAAATCCAATATGGCCACCAGGCAGACATCTTGGATTTCCCCCATGAAACCTTGTTATCGCGATTTCTCAGGAACTACAGCATGGATCCTTCTCAAATTTGGTACACAGGTTCCCCTTGGGGTCTAGTTGTGCAAGAAACCTTTTTCGGACCGATTCGAAAAACCAATATGGCCAACAGGCAGCCATATTGGATTACCCCATGAAACCTTGTTATCGCGATTTCTCAGGAACTACTGCATGGATATTTCTCAAATTTGGTACACAGGTTCCCCTTGGGGTCTAGTTGTGCAAGATACCTTTCCTGGTCCGATTCGAAAATCCAATATGGCCACCAGGCAGCCATCTTGGATTTCCCCATGAAACATTGTTATCGCGATTTCTCAGGAACTATACTGCATGGATCTTTCTCAAATTTGGTACACAGGTTCCCCTTGGGGTCTAGTTGTGCAAGATACCTTTTTGGTCCGATTCGAAAATCCAATATGGCCACCAGGCAGCCATCTTGGATTTCCCCATGAAACCTTGTTATCGCGATTTCTCGGGAACTACTGCATGGATCTTTCTCAAATTTGGTACACAGGTTCCCCTTGGGGTCTAGTTGTGCAAGATACCTTTTCTGGTCCGATTCGAAAATCCAATATGGCCACCAGGCAGCCATCTTGGATTTCCCCCATGAAACCTTGTTATCGCGATTTCTCAGGAACTGCTGCATGGATCTTTCTCAAATTTGGTACACGTTCCCCATGGGGTCTAGTTGTGCAAGATACCCTTTTTCGGTCTGATTCGAAAAACCAATATGGCCAACAGGCAACCATATTGGATTACCCCATGAAACCTTGTTATCGCGATTTCTCAGGAACTACTGCATGGATCTTTCTCAAATTTGGTACACAGGTTCCCATGGGATCTAGTTGTGCAAGATACCTTTCCTGGTACGATTTGAAAATCCAGTATGGCCACCAGGCAGCCATCTTGGATTTCCCCATGAAACTTTATCGTCATTTCTCAGGAACTACTGCATGGATCTTTCTCAATTTTGGTACACAGGTTCCCCTTAGGGTCTCGATATGCAAGATGCCTTTTTCGGTCCGAATCGAAAATCCAATATGGTCACCAGGCGGCCATCTTAAACTTCCCCATGAAAATTTTTTATCATGATTTCTCAGGAAGTACTGCCTGGATCTTTCTCAAATTTGATACACAGGTTCAATTGTGCAAGATACCTTTTCTGGTCCGATTCCAAAATCCAGTATGTCCATCAGGCGGCCATCTTGGATTTCCCCATGAAACTTTGTTATTGCGATTTCTCGGGGACTACTACATGGATCTTTGTTAAATTTGGTACACAGGTTCACCTTGTCATCTAGTTGTGCAAGATACCTTTTCTGGTCCGATTCGAAAATTCAATATGGCCAACAGGCGGCCATCTTGGATTTTCCCATGCAAATTTGTTATCGTGATTTCTCAGGAAGTACTACATGGATCTTTCTCAAATTTGGTACACAGGTTCCCCTTATGGTCTAGTTGTGCAAGATACCTTTTTCGGTCCGAATCGAAAATCCAATATGGCCACAAGGCGGCCACCTTGAATTTCCCCTTGAAACATTGTTACAGTGAATTCTCAGGAAATAGTTCATGGATCTTTCTGAAATTTGGTACACAGGTCCCACATGGGGCCTAGTAGTGCAAGATACCTTTTTCGGTCCGATTCGAAAATCCAAGTTACGCTTCAAATTAATTCGGTATTCTCGAGTTGTGATGTTGCATCACAAGAGTCGGTGGATCAAACGGTGGGGCATATTCTATATATTGACTATAGAGAATATCCATGCCTTCACCTTCCATATCAAGGAGTTCAAATAATTCGGAATTAAAATGTATTTCTTCAAATTTTAAATCAGCTTTCTTTAGTCCATGCAGTAGCAAGTGAACTGCTCCACCCTTTCGTCTGCCGGTGGGTCGACTACATGAAGGGACGTCACTCTTGTGACTCAACGTCACAACTCGACAACTGTAGACTACTGCATGTTTCGATCCAAGGGAGATAATCAGGATTGAGGCACTTTCGAAGTTTCAACATTACTGCGCGGACCGGATCCCTTCAGTATTAAGTAGTGTTCCATCTTACTATTTTCGAGCATGGTATCTTAAAAGAGATATCTCAAAATAGCCGTATAAACAGAACAGAATTAGCATTCGTTCTTAATTATAAAATTTTAAGTATTGGTCTTAAGTATTGAAGATTGGTCTTCGCTTCCAGTACCCAATGATGACACGTGCAAAAAAATAAATAACAAAATACTACGAAACAAAGGCGAAGAATCCTCCGTACATGTACATTCACTTTCAGACTAAGTTTGCTCATTTTTTTCAGTGGCCTTTTCTGATCCTTTTCGCTCAGATTCTTAATTCTGTAAACAAAATTACAAGTCAATCGTTTGTTCTTAGTAGCAATGGACAAAATGATCCTCTAGTCATTAGCTTACAATTATCGGACAATGGTGGGCGTCAAGATCCTTCAGGATCTCTCGTTTTATGTACTGGTAAAAAGTTGTCGCTGTTACATTTATTTTTACTTCCTTGGCACATCTGTATGTGTGAGGCCGAATTGAGTAATTAGTAATGCTCCAAGCATGTGATTTCGAAGTGAATTTCAGCATTTTTGTCCTCCATTTCAAGTTGTTACCCCTCAGCCCATAGGGCTGTGGGGTCTTGTCGTTGCCATGTACGTACGTCCGTCCGTCCTAGCGTCCGTCCGTCCTAGCGTCCGTCCGTCCGTCCGTCCGTCCGTCAACATGTTCTTGTCCGCTGAATATCTGCAGATCTATGAAGTCGGGCCTGACCAAACTTTGGTGAGAGCTTCCTGAATGTTGACTGATGAAATGATTAGATTTTCAGATGGCTGTGATGATTTCATAATTTTTAATTTTTTTTTTTATTATTGTTTATTGATGGCTTAACTTTTGCACTGTTATCTATGCCCATCGGGAACCTTTGGTTGCATGTTTCAGTGTGAATTTTAAAGGTTCCCTGATACAAGAAAGCCTGGTCCATTCAAAATTCTCATTCAATGAAGGACAACATTTTTCTTTAAATTTGCTATTAAATCATTCTATTCTACATCATATGATTTATCTTAAAACTTTTGCATGAACCATATTTGTTAACACGAACACACATGCTTCAATTTTTGTCACCAAACATGTTACTGTACCTTGGAAATTATTTAAAATGAGTGATTAGGAAAGCCCATTTTTAGCCTGACTCTGGGCAATTTTGTACCAGTTGGCATACCTGGAGCTTATGCCCCCCCCCCCCCAAATAATGATAAGGGTGGACCTGTGTCAATTAGTGTGTTTACTTATCACACTTGTGCAATGCATAAATTGCCACTGGTAGAGCTACACTTTCTTGCATGCTGTAATCCCAGCACACCACTCACGTGAAACCGAAGTCTGTTATATACGGTATCCAAGGATTTTTTGCAGGTTCCGATCCCAAACTCCAGTTCCTTTTCGTAATTCATTATTGAGGGTCCAGTTTTTTTAAGTGAATTTCGGCGCAAAGAGCCTGTGATCAATCACAAGACAGAGGTTTATTAACATGAAATTCAATACCCAGCTATGCAATCAGATCGATATGGAGGCTCCCAGAAGCTTTTTCCAGGAGTATTTCCTTCAGAAATCCTTACAAATTGAACAACAACAACACTTTCGTTTTTTGTTTCATTTGAGTTTTGGCCGCCCATATGTTTTCTGAAACTAAATTGGCTCTAGATGCAGCCCGGATCCTACTTGACTGAAAAAAAACAGGCTGAGGGGTCCACGCACCTTTTAGGTGCTTGCCTGCAATTCATGTCTGAAAGTTATCTTCATGTTACATGGGACGAAAGTGAAATTCAAGTTTTATTTCCATTTGTGATCACCTAACTGGTAACTCGAGTTACTGTTAAAAACGAAACTCACTGTGGTCACAAAAGTCGAGGGTGGTTGTTCATGAATAGAAGATGAGGCCATCTTAAAAAGTATGAATGTTTATACATGGAGGTCATCAATTATGGGCTCATTTTCAGAGGTACAGTGAAACCCGTGTGTACCAACCATGCTTGGGACCAGATTATAGTGTCCGTCCTGGTTTATCAAGGTTGAAAGTACCGGTACTTGAAATTCAAGTATTGGGACTGGATAATGTTGGTATTCAGAGGTTTGTCAGTTTACCCAGGTGTCTGTATTCACAGGTTTCACTGTATTTAAGTTAAGTCTTGCCAACATGTAGGTGTTGATCAAATTGTCAGAAAATAATTAAGTTTTTCAGCAGAGGACTGATGACGGCGTCTGTTTATGCGATGTTGAAACTGTATTCTCATGAGAGTTAACAACCCATCTTCAGAATCGAATTGATGTTCATGCATCGATGAGCCTATCCCAAAATATATGGGTGTCCAAGCATAAGAGAATATCAGAAGAGAATAATTTAATGTCTGTCTGGTTCATCATCTATGCATGAACCAGAACTCGGATGAATTCTCTTCTGAAGATGGGCTCATGAAATGTACCTCCTGAAAATATCTTCTGAGCATGAACAGCCGCACTAATTCCCATCAGGAGATCGGGAATGAAAAACAGCTTTCCAGAATGAGATGTTCATTCACATATGTATGATAATACCTCTAATAATTCAATCATTGGAAGTGAAATTTCCAACCAAAATATCTGGAGGTGATCAAATTTATTAGAACAGGAAGTTGACAAAATGGTTCAAATCATGTATATAATCCATTATTTCTACATTATTTCGATGATTTTAGAGGGTGATTGAATTTGTTAGAACCACCGATTTGAATTTCGTCCCCGAGCTTGGGTGTGATTGAATTTGATGGGGGGATTGAATTATTAGAGGCATTACCATAAAGGACAAATAAGATGAGTGAACAGCTCTCGTGATGTGGTTTTTATTCAGGAAAATCTCCCATTCAGACAACCAGTATAGATTGTCAGAATACACAGCACAATATAAATCGTATAACCTTAGGAATACCAATGGCATGAGAAAAGAGAGTAAATATTACAGAAGTGCGTAACCACGGACCTTGTTACTGTACATATGAACAACTACATATAAAACTAAAACAATAGTACAATCTGGATATGACAGCACGTCATATAGACAAATACCTGACAGCAGCCAATTCAGTGGACCATCCAATCCGAATCACCATGTAGCAAATTTGGCAGTATAGTTAAAACATGATCATTTTGAGCCTTGGTCAGTAATTATACTGAAACTGAAAATTCCAGGGTTAGTACATAATGGTTAAAATAGAATTATCGTCTGGAGATTATGCTTAAATGTTTGACATTACGGGGAATCAACATTCTGAACCGATGAGATAGAGACAAAAAGACCATTTGGTTGATAATAGGGCAAACCTGCACAATTTTCCCTCAATAGCACAATACAAGATATGGTAGTAAAACATATATAGACAGCATTTACAAACAGCTAGTTGGTCAAGCCTCCTACAGCTTATTTCAAAAGGAAGGCAATGATCACCATGACTGCTGGATAAAATCTATTCAAAACTTAACTAGAGCCTTTAGAGGCATTAAAATGGGCATATAGGTCATGTGACCGGCACGAAATCACAAGATTTCCAATAATGAGAAATGGGCAAGTGGTCTGCCATTGTTTCATTTGCTAACATGTCAATTGTCAAGTCCCGCTGAAAAGTGGTACCTCCTCTAACATGAACTATATCCCACAAAATGAGTATTTATATTACGAGCAAAATAGGCTGTTAGTGTGAAGAGCCATACAATATGTCCGCTCTCAACAAAGCTCTCCTGTGTAGCACATGTATATATTTGAAAAACGAGAGATCCTGAAGGATCTTGGCGCCCACCATTGTCTGATAATTGTAAGCTAATGACAAGATCTTTTTGTCCATTGTTACTAAGAACAAACGATTGATGTGTAATTTTGTTTGAAGAATTTTGAATATTTTGAAAAATATCGAAAAGAGACACTGGAACACATCTTTCTAAGTTACAGGAGTTTCAAGATTTCTAGAAACTGTACTTGATGTCAGTTGTTATAGTACAAATGAAATAAGCAAAGTTAGTCTGAAAGTGAATGTCCGGAGGATCCTTCGTCTTCATTTTGTAGTATTTTTTTTTGCACGTGTCATCATTGGGCACTGGAAGTGAAGACAAATCTCTTTGACACTTAGGCATAAGCTATGAAACATAATTAAGATTTTATAATCAGAAACGAATGCGAATTCTGTTCTGTTTACTGGGCTAGTTTGAGATATCTCTTTTCAGATACCATGCCCGAAAATAGTAAGATGGTACAAAACTTAATGCTGAAGGGATCCGGTCCGTGCAGTAATGTTGAAACTTTGAAAGTGTCTGAATCCTGATGATCTCCCTTGAATCGAAACACGCAGTGACGTCCCTTCGTGTGGGGCAGTTGACTTGTAACGACATGGACTAAACTGATTTAAAATTTGAAGAAAAACATTTGATTCATTTAAACTCCTTGAGATAGAAGGTGAAGGTATGCATATTCTCTATAGTCAATACATAGAATATGCCCCACCGTTTGATCCGCCGACTCTTGTGATGCAACGTCACAACCATATTAATTTGAAGCGTAACTTGGATTTTCGAATCGGACCAAAAAAGGAATCCTGCACAACTAGGCCCCATGTGGGACCTGTGTACCAAATTTCAGAAAGATCCATGAAGTAGTTCCTGAGAATTCACGATAACAATGTTTCAACGGGAAATTCAAGATGGCCACCTGGCGGCCATACTGGATATTCGAATTGGACCAAAAAATCTTGCAAAACAGGAACAGTGAAATAAACAACCAGTAACCCTGGCAATGAACAATACTACTTTTGCTTAAGTTTTTCCTGAGTATTATAACTGTGAAATTATTTTTAGCCAGTCATATAAATCATCTCGACTTCTCCAGCCACAAATCATGCAACAGGGGTGTAGACATTTTAAACTGCCTCGCCCAAAACAGAGCTATGAAAGTATTTGACTGCACAGCCTGTATTTCCAGGGCCAATTTGAATAATTTGACTTGAGAATGGAGAGGTCAAATGCGAAAACAACCAAAAGCAACACAATGTGTTTTCATTACACAAAGCAAGGGCAGATTTTCACTATTGAAAAAAGAAACTCCCCGAGTCTATACATACCTATATCCATATACGCGCATAATATACAAGCGACAATTTTGCATGAGCATGATATTCCACTTTGAGAAACATTACTTCCCCACGTGAATGTTAGAAACATACAAAACAAAGGTTAGCTTGTTTTGGAAAGTAAATTTCAAGCCCAATGAACGGGTTACCCAAAATGAGGACACTTCACGACGTATATCAGCTGGACTTTCTGCTCATTAATATGAAAATGAAACAGTCACCGGCTTGTTACCAGCGCATAGTCTCCACATAATGAAATACACATATGAATGTACAGGAATGATACTCATTATACAGACGGGTAGAATAATGAAGCAAGAGCTTTGCAGAAAACTTGGGCGAGTTATCTGCTTCAATGAAGCAGTATTTTCAGCACAGCACGAATATGAAAATCAGTGCTGGGGGTTAAGACGTATTATACCATGTACAGTGAAACCTGTGAATACCGACACCTGGATAAACCAATCAACCAACCTCAAATTAAAATACCGGCATTATCCATGGTCCCAATACTTTCAATTTAAAATATATTGAAACTTGATAAACTAGAACCCTGTCAAGACTGACACAATAATCTGGCCTCAAGCATGGTCGGTTTACACAGGTTTCACTGTAAACTGGTAGAATCTTATACCGCTTAGACACATACATGGGTTTGTTGATTATAGAAATAGATAAACTTCTGAGCTATAAAATATTGTGCACGAAATATGTGGAGTTTAGCTCAGAAGTTTATTTATTTCTATAATGCTAGAATTTTGTATGAAAATTCACAAAATGTACATGTATATACGTCTTCCAACTTCACAATCAATGCTGTGTTGTTCAAGATAACACGCTACCACATTAAATATGCAACTGCTCCAGTAATTATGCCTTCAGAACTTTCCGATACTTCAGAAAATCTCCCACACGTACTGGTTAGCTTTCGATCTTGAGAACTTGGATTTCCATTCCCCATAGCCATGTTGACAACCAAGACCTAACCATACACATGGTCAAATCTCCATGGTCCATTTGTTTCAAATGTAGATGTTTTCTACCCCTTCTTCAGAAAATATCCATAGTTGTTAAGGCTGAATAAAATAGATTTCTAGCTTCACAGGCCACGCTGTGTCAGTTAAACCTTCAGTCTCAGCCGTGTCAGTTAAACCTTCAGTCTCAGCCGTGTCAGTTAAACCTTCAGTCTCAGCCGTGTCAGTTAAACCTTCAGTCTCAGCCGTGTCAGTTAAACCTTCAGTCTCAGCCGTGTCAGTTAAACCTTCACCGTCTCAGCCGTGTCAGTTAAACCTTCACAGTCTCAGCCGTGTCAGTTAAACCTTCAGTCTCAGCCGTGTCAGTTAAACCTTCAGTCTCAGCCGTGTCAGTTAAACCTTCACAGTCTCAGCCGTGTCAGTTAAACCTTCAGTCTCGGCCGTGTCAGTTAAACCTTCACAGTCTCAGCCGTGTCAGTTAAACCTTCACAGTCTCAGCCGTGTCAGTTAAACCTTCAGTCTCAGCCGTGTCAGTTAAACCTTCAGTCTCAGCCGTGTCAGTTAAACCTTCAGTCTCAGCCGTGTCAGTTAAACCTTCACAGTCTCAGCCGTGTCAGTTAAACCTTCAGTCTCAGCCATGTCAGTTAAACCTTCAGTCTCAGCCGTGTCAGTTAAACCTTCACAGTCTCAGCCGTGTCAGTTAAACCTTCACAGTCTCAGCCGTGTCAATTAAACCTTCAGAGTCTCAGCCGTGTCAGTTAAACCTTCACAGTCTCAGCCGTGTCAGTTAAACCTTCACAGTCTCAGCCGTGTCAGTTAAACCTTCAGTCTCAGCCGTGTCAGTTAAACCTTCACAGTCTCAGCCGTGTCAGTTATTCAGGGCAGTGTCAACTCTTTTTATTGCCCACAGCCCCCCCCCCCCCCTAAAAGCTTCACGTTTTTACACATTTCTCTCTCGAAGTTTCAGCAAAATAATGTTCTTAGACATTGAGTCCATGCGAGTCCATGCCTTGTTTTATTTGAAGGATATAGTACTGTTGAAGACAGACCCTTCAAGTAACTCAAAGAGCATTGCTGGTTTCATGAAAATTGTATTAAACTACTGCATCGGTGTGCCAAAAAAGAGGGATATAATTTGGTCTGTGCGAAAGAGAAAAAGAGAAAAAAAAGGCTCCCTCCCTCATCATTTTTGTTTAGAAGTGCTTGTGAAGCTAAAGAACAGTTTTAATCAGCCTTACAACATGTACAAGGAGAGATGATGTTCAGGGTATTGAACGAGTTACATTATCCTTGTTCAGAGTTCTGATTATCCTAGCAACTCATCACTATTGGCACATAGCGAAAAAAAAAAAGAAAAAAAAAGTCTGATGTCGAGATGTACATGGACATTTCGAAAAGCATTCGACTGAGTGAAACTTGCTCAGGGGTTCTAAAATTCACAACAATGGACCATGTTTAACTATGTAGGTTCCCTAATGACTTTTAGCTCATTGATATACAGAGAGTTCAGTTGAGAATCCGACTTTCCTTGACAAACACTGACAACCTTAAGAACTGCGAGGTCAATTCCCTGTCACTTAATGGTCTGCTCATGTTATAAATATATTTATCAAATGGCGATGGGCAATGCTTCACAGAGCACCAAATATATGGGGAAACTATCCCTTCAATGGATTAGTATAGGCTGAGTTAAACATACACAGTGTTTGTGTAACAACATGATCCATAACAATAATGACTGATATCAAAATAGTCCCTCAAACTGAGCAATGCTGTAAAATGATGACTGTACACATTACACAGCATGACTCAAATACACAGGTCTTCAGACACACATGAAATATGACCGTTCAGCCTCCATTTCACTGGTTTAGTTTGGCTCCTGGCCAGAATGACGTAATACAGTAGAGTTTATTCGCTTCAGATCCATCACTAGTTATCCAGTAACTGCTTCAAATCTTCAAACAGCTGAAATGACAAAAAACAAATATTGACATTAATAGCATGCCAAGACCATCATTTATCTTAATGTTTATAAAATAAATTCTTGGTTTGAAGAAAAAAACCCCATTGAATATAGCATATCACTGTTAACTGAACAGTTGTCATGCATGGTTTATTTTCAAATTTAATTACAGTGAAACCTGTGAATACCGACACCTGAGTAAACTGACTAACCTCTAAATACTGACATTATCTTTGGTCTCAGTACTGAGATTTAAAGTATTTTGAACCTTGATAAACCAGAACTCTGTCAAAACCGACATTTTAATCTGGTCCCAAGAATGGTCTGTGTACACAGGTTTCACTGTATAACATAACACATCATGATAGGAGTTCTTTGTCTATAATCGAGAACACTGAAGTTTTATTCATTATCTGAGCACAACTTCTGCAGATGAAACTAAATCGTCCAAAAATATGTTCATCTCCGAGTCTGAAACAAAACTAGAGAACTGATCATCTGAAGTGGAAATGTAGTTTGTGCAGAAAATTATGCAGTGTCCATACCTTAAGGACCCAAGCCCTATTATGTAAGCACTGATCTAAAACCTCTGAGTTTTCATCTGTCCCTTGACTCTCTCTCACAATGTTAACCTGAAATGTAGAAATCATCATACATGTATCCTATTTACAAAGTCCAAGAACAACTTTAATGTAGACTATGAAATAACTGCCATCTATGTATGATTTTTCTCATATATATATATATTAATAATCATATCTGTTTATATTCTTAATAATTAACAGCATTCATGATCAACATGCCTTAAGAATAGAACTGAATGAAAACCTGAGCGGTCCATGTCCCCAACCATCGATCCACACCTCCGGTATATCGATACCATAGACGGTATGGCAACATGAAAGGTTTGTAGTAAACACTGCCCTTTAGCGTATAGGTAGTCGAGGGTGGCCACCCTTAATAGGTTAGTCTAGCCTTGGCAGGGCCTCCAAATGTAGCTTAGCTACCGTTGGGAGTAGGTTAGCCTGGCTTAAGTAGGGTCTCCAAACGCTATCTATCTCCAGGAGTTATTGCCCTGAGGGCGCTGCATGAAAACCAGCCAATCAGGGACGAGGAGACATAAGTCCCCGGGAGATACGAGTTGGCAAGGGGACTCTTGCGGCAGATCTCAAGGTTGTAAGACGTAGCACCGGGAGCACATAGGGATAATATTCAACAGGTAAGGCCCTGTTCCGTACCGGTATTGTACTATAGCGAGGAAATTACTTTAATGGTGTCAGAAGTGGGATTACGGTGTGTTTACGAAGTTGAAATTGGTGGTACCGACGGCTCTTCGTTCCGAGGTATTGCGCTTGGTGCATGATGCCAAGTCAGGGGGTCATTTAGGCCAGGATAAAACTGTGGCTTTGGCCAAACGGTCATTCTTTTGGCCGAACCTGAGGCGGGACGTGGAGTTGTATGTCGAGACATGCGCCACCTGTAATGTGAACAAGAAACCTAAGGTACATCCGCGAGGTGCATTGGGGTCCTACCATGCGGGGACTCCGATGGAGCGGGTTCACCTAGATATCCTAGGACCGCTGGTGTGCTCCGAGGGAGGGAATCGTTACATCTTAATGATGATCGATCAGTTTACGAAATGGCTGGTGATCTGTCCCTTACCTGAGCAATCGGCTGAAAGCATCGCTAAGGCTTTCCTAGAGGGTTTCATTGTTCGGTTTGGTGTGCCCTTGCAGGTACACACCGACCAGGGCCGAAATTTTGATGGTAATCTGTTTTCCGAATTCTGCAGGGTTTTCGAGGTGACCAAGACACGCACCACACCGTATCGCCCGTGCTCTAATGGGCAGGTGGAACGGTGTAACAGGCTCCTTCTTCAATTGGTGCGGTGCCGTCAGTCGGATTGGGATAAGCACTTGCCATTGATCGGCATGGCCATTCGGGCAATGCCCAACAGAGACACTGGTTTCTCTCCCAATCTTTTGATGTTAGGGAGGGAAGTGACTATGCCAGTGGATATCCTGTTGGGTGTCGCGGGTGTGAACCTCCAGCAATCTTCAGGGGGGGGGGGGATACCTGAAGCAGCTTCTACTCCAGCTGGAGGAGGTTCATCGCCTGGCCCGTGATAAGGTCGGGGCATGTCAGTTGCGCCAAAAACGTACCTACGACTTGAGATTGGAGCAGAAAGTCTATAGCGTAGGCGATTTAGTTTATCGCCGGGACTAGGCTGTTAAGGTAGGTCAGAGCAAAAAGTTGCGACCTATTTTTGCTGGCCCGTATATTGTTGTGGCTGTCCTGGGCCCCTGCTTGTATCGAGTTGAAGGCAGACGGGGTACGCATGTTTGGCACCATGACGTTCTTCGTCAGTGCCGGGACAGAGATGTACCCCTGTGGGTCCGTCGGAGACGTCACACTATACTTGGGATAACCGATTTGGGAAAGAATATTGTAGGGGAGGAGGGGGATCAAGTTAATCAGAACCCTGCTCCACCCTTGTTCACGTCTGATGTTCCGGACTTAGACTTGGGGATGTTGTTTGGGAAACCGAAGCGGAAGAGGTCCCATCGTGGGGGAAAAAAGCAAGTTTCAGACTGGAGTTCAGACTTGAACGAAGTAATTGGACCGCCGCGGGTCACTCGTGCTGGACGAAAAAGTCGTCCCCCTCAGTTTTTGGGTGTGGAGAGTTAAAGTAAATTTGATGTGTCGCGCGTTCGCGTGAGACAACTGGTCTTGGGTGGCATGCTGTGTTTCGCCATTGTTCACTGGGGAGCTTGTCCATGGCGCTCGACATTTTGTATATATGTTTTTGGGTTCATTTTTTGATTGTGGTCTAGGTAGTTCAGTTGATGTGTAGCATGTTTGTGCCCTTGCATGCTCAAGTTTGTACCCTTGCATGCTCGTGTTCGTGCCCTTGCATGCTTATGTTGTGACGTTGCATGCACATGTTGTAGCGTGGAATAATGTGGTGGATTGATGTAACTCCTAGATGTTGTTTAGAATAAGTGTTGTTTCTTTTGTTGTAGACACACTTCTCAAGAGTATTTAGGCGCACCATCACAAAATTCTAAAATCACAAAATGGACCAGGGAAAAGATAATGGGCAGGATAGTGGGAGTATGGGGGTAGTAGTCAGGGAGATGGAGGAATGGGTAGTGGTAGATTTAGAGGATCAAGCGCAATGTGGGGTAGAGGGTGCAGTAGGTTGGGCAGGGGTAACCAGGGAGGATTTAGATAGAGCTTTTGGGGGGTGGGCTAGTGTTACGGGGGCGGATTTCGATCAATTTTTCGGTGTAGAAGGTAGGGTTATGGGAGAGGGTGTTCCATTTCGGGATATGGAGGATTTGGTGCCCCCTCCAGTTCCCGAAGTGGAACAGCCCAGTAGGTCTGCGGAGGTGGTTCCGGTGGATGGTGGCTGCAGCCGTCCCCTGGAGCCAGTAGCTCCTGTAGTTGATCGGGTTCCTCTGGTGGGATTGGGTGGGCCAGTTGGTGTGGTCCCTGTGGATGGTACCATTGGCGGCCATCCATTGGGGTCACAGCCGGTAGTGCCTGCTCCGGCTCCTCTGGAGGGACCCATTGAACCACCTGTGGGGGTCCCAGGGGAGGGTACCACTGGTGGCCGTCCCCTGGGACCACAACTAGGACCTCTTCCCTGTGACGGTCGGTGGATTGCTCAAATCAACGCCGACTGTCGCAGGAAAGTTTGTCCTATTTGCCAGCTGCCTCTCGGCCAGAAGCTTCGGCGACATCTGGGCTGGATACATTTTCCAGCCTGGATGTCGCCGGAGAGGTTTTGTTGGGAGTGTGGCTATCGCTCGTCCTCTCTGGGCTACAGTTTCCGGCACGGAGCGGACGAGCATGACTCTATGGAGGAGTGGGCATTCACCGATGACCACTGGTGGCGGTGGGTGCCCCTCCTTCACGGGTTGCTTCAGTCCCTGATGGAAATACTGCGGGTCAGCACGTATCAGGCCTTGCTGGATTACGTGGTGGCCAACAGGCTATTTCCACAGGAGCTGGAGGTTGACCCCACGGGGAACTGTATGGCCCTAATGGTGGCCTTCGATGCTTCCTGCGGGGTCATTACCCATTCCTTGAGTGTATCCCCTCCGTCCTCGGTGGCCGCTCTGATCAGTTGGCAGGTGCTGGGACGCGTCCTGGCGTTCCTGTCGGCTGCTCAGAGGGAGCGGCTGGTCGATCCACAGCGGTTGACCGGTGCTCTGGGCGTATGCCCCACACCGAGGGCGGTGGATGCTCATGCCCACCTTGACCTGCTCCTAAAGGACCTTGGGATCTTCACCAGTCTTGAGGAACTTCGGAAGTTGGTCGATGTGGAGTATGCTGAGCGGCTGGAGATCACTTCAGTGATCTGTAACCTGGTCTTCCCGAACAGGTCGGAGCCTGGTGCCCTCCGGCGTCTTCTGGAAGACCCGAGAATACAGACCACCTACGGGATCCACCCCCATCAGGCCAGTCTTCCGGTTTCGGGGTCATCCATGACCGCCTTAGTTGCCAAACTGGATGAGCCTCGATGCCGTGGCCTGGGGGAGGTGGGTCTCGACTGGCATGGACACGAGACGGACATAGAGCGCCGGCGGCAGGAGGATTTCTTGAAAAAAGTCCTGCCGTTGGCCGTGGAGCGGAATCTCCCTGTAGTAATTGACTGCAGGGAGAAGAAGCCCGGTCAGTCTTCTGCCCATGCTAGATTGCTTGACCTCCTGGGGGCTACTTTGCCTCCGGGGTGGCCGATTCATGTTCACTCCTTTAGTGGGAACGTCGCCATCCTTCGAGCGTGGGTGAAGCGCTTCCCGAACGTCATGTTCGGGATGAGCGCTTTACCTCTTCGCGAGGGTGATGGCGACAATGATACTGTTCTCCGGGAGATGGGCATGGGTCGGCTACTTCTGGAGACGGATTCCCCGTATTTGAAGCCCCCCGGAGGCCGAAATCCCAACACACCATGGGGAGTGTGGCCTGTGGCCTGCTGGGTGTCCAGGATGGTAAATTTGCCCCCCTGGGTCATCCTAGAGGTGACCCGCCGGAATGCCTGTCTGTTGTACAAATTACCTTTGTAGGCAGGTGTTCGGTGGGTCACTTCTTGGGCCGGCTCCACCCCTATGGGTGTTGGAGGGATTGTACGGGAGACAGCAAAAAGAAAAGGGGGAGGGAAAGTGGGAGGAACATTTTGACGAATAAAATTTAGTAATAACCCGGGATACCATTGGGGACTTCCTGGGGCTAATTCTCTGCCCACAGGATATTATAGTTTTTCTGTAACCGACTCCCCGGTAAAATTAGTTGCGGGTTACCAGTATATTTTTCAAGTTTTAGGCCACTGGTTTCCTGGTAAAACAGGCAGGGAGTCCCCGGAATAATTTCAGGATAGCTTTCCGGGAGTAACCAAGTTGTGTTCTGTGTGGCGGGTTAGTCTTGCCTATCCTGTGACCTGGGCTTGACCCTGTGACCTGGGTTTGACCCTGTGACCTGGGTTCAGGATGGTATCCCTGGGCGGGATGGGACCATTGGTGACCCATCCCGTTAATTTTGGGGGGGTGGTGGTAGGTGCGGAACTTTAGTACTGGTACCGTTGGGGACAGTACAGTTCTGCGGGTGGGTGTTAGGAAACATAACGGGTGGGTTTTTTGGACTTTTTAGGGGAGAAGGTTATAATTCTTGCACCTTCTTTCCCCTTGGAGCGGTCAGTTTTGGAGGGTATTTTAGGTGAAGTGCGAGGAATAGATGTCCTCGCACAACCCTATTTTATAGGGTATTTTAATTGAATAGGTTTTTATATCGTAGAGGGGCCCATGGTGCAGGATGCCCAGGGCGGGGTTGGGGGTGGTTTTCACTTAGGAAATTGGACCCAGTGCTCCAGATAAGGGGCGTATTGGCGTAATTTACGCCTACAAAAAGTTCAAAAATGCATGCATGCTGAAATTTAGGCGTAACAAATACGCCCGATAAATAGCTGATACGCCTTATCGCCAAAATCAATGCGTAAAATTTCTCTAATAAACGATGCCGTCAATCCGTTGACTCGGTCTCCTGATCTCAGCAAGGCATATCAAGGGAGACAAATCTGTCTCCGGGGGTGTTTTACGTTGTTGTCATATAGTTCATCAGCAATACCCTTGCACGGAGACTGGAGAGCTTGCCGGAAACAGTACCGTTGCTATAGTGAGCAGCCATTTTTTTCACTGCAGCAATCACATCATGTGTGATTCGGTTAAAGATGTCCGGGACACGCAAAATAACCATTATTACTGCTTTTTACCCCTCAACCCATAGGGCTGCTGGGTCTTGTGATCGGCATGTACGTCCCTTTGTCCGTGCGTCAACAACTTGTCCGGACCAGAAGTTTTTCAGAACCGTTAATACTCCTGGTATGACAAGCGATACTCCTTCGACCAAATTTGGAGGAGTATAGTACTCCTCATAAAAAAAATTATCTGGAGCACTGTGGACCCTTCCCCAAAAAGAAAAGGGGGAAGGGTGTAGTAAACACTGCCCTTTAGCGTATAGGTAGTCGAGGGTGGCCACCCTTAATAGGTTAGTCTAGCCTTGGCAGGGCCTCCAAATGTAGCTTAGCTACCGTTGGGAGTAGGTTAGCCTGGCTTAAGTAGGGTCTCCAAACGCTATCTATCTCCGGAGTTATTGCCCCTGAGGGCGCTGCATGAAAACCAGCCAATCAGGGATGAGGAGACATAAGTCCCCGGGAGATACGAGTTGGCAAGGGGACTCTTGCGGCAGATCTCAAGGTTGTAAGATGTAGCACCGGGAGCACATAGGGATAATATTCAACAGGTAAGGCCCTGTTCCGTACCGGTATTGTACTATAGCGAGGAAATTACTTTAGGTTTATGAAATGTTGTATTTGAAATTGTGCATTGAATGATGAGAACTTTTGTTTGTGTATTAAGTGCTTAAAACATTTGTTATATTATGTGAGAATTGAAAAGAAATTATTTGACCGTTTACATCAGTTTTATTGAAGAAATGAAGATGTTTCAAAACACGAGATAGTTTAGTTCTGAAACGTAAACAATGTGAAACATGGTAATTAGCGACGTGTGATATGTGTAGATCATGTCATGAAGGTTGCCGAAAACCAACAAATGCTATGCAATCATTGCTACGCTTACAGCGAATGTCAGCTGGTGAAATCATTTTTGTGTTATTGCAGTCGCAAGCTTAGTAAGTACCATGACTGAATTGGGGTTTAAGCCTCGGCATCCATGGCAGCCATATTGGATAACACAGGTTGCCGAAAAACAATCCCAGCTATCCTCTCACAATACTATCCCACTCTCTAAGTTTGATGTCAATCAGACAAATAGTTTTTAAGTTACTGCAGTCACAAGCTTAGTAGTATGGCTGAATAGGGCCAGGACTCGGCAGCCATGGTGGCCATATTGGATTACACAGCTTGCTGAAAAACAATCCCAGTCATTCTCCCACTGATACCAACCCACTGTCCAAGTTTGATGTCAATCAGACCAATAGTTGTTGAGTTTTTACAGTCACAAGGAAAGTGTGATGGAATGACAGACGGTGCAAATCCCTAATTCTCCGTCTGGTATCCGGTGGGGGACAATTAAGCTGCTTCAAATGGATTTACAAGGGAACAAATTTATAACTAATACTGTCACAACAAAGGTGGATGTAACCATAAATGACATTACCTTGGCTATGCATCGCTTGTACAGGTTATATTTATAGTGTAGCAAGCTGTGATATGTGGACAGATATTGTGTAGCTCGTTTCCCCACCATAAACTCCTGAAATTATACACACATGTGACATCAGTTACATACATGTGATATCAATTTAACAAACATGTAATATCAATTATATTCCAAAGCGTGCCACTGCAGAGAGAGAGAGAGAAAGAGAGAGAGAGAATTGAGGTTTAACGTCGTGTTCGTGCCATCTACAGCAATTTAATACTTCATAATAAAATATATTAATATAAAAATAAAGGGTTGGTCCCTTTTTGTAGATGTATAAAACAAACCCAAATCTATGGATTGATTTTTGTCTATTAAGGGTAAACTCTCCAGTATATCGATCAACGAAAGTAAAATTTGGGGGTGAAAATTACGGAGATGATCAACTGTATGGAATCTGAATGAAGGAGAGTGTCCTCGAAAAAACGCAGTGATCAAATGAACTCGAAAACGCTCAGAGAAATTGTTGTTTTAAAAAGTAGGCCCAAGTACTTTTATTCTGGATAGTCAGCAGTATGTATTGCTATTCTCAGACCCTAAAATGGAATCCTACAGTACCTGTGACGTGGCCGTGCCATCTTTGGGCAGGTCAGTAAGGTCATCCCTGTCGTATGGATCACCAAATAAATGCACTGATTTTATTGCAGGTTGATTAACCTGCAAACACACCTGATGAAAAAGAACAAAGAGTAACTGTTAGTTAACCTACATCATATTTGCAAGTGCAGTGTTTAACCCTTTTCACCGATCTTTCCCTAGCCTTTATAAAGCTTTATAAACCCAAACCCTGGGGAAGATCGGTGAAAGGGTTAACCATTTTGGGGTGGGGGAGAAGGGGTAGTGACAGCTTCGTAGCTAGATATAATCCACGTAAATGAGGAATTAACCTTGGCAAAAAACTTGGTGAGGCAAATTAATAAAATAGATTTTCCCTCAGCATTTTTATTTTTTATTTTTACCTGCCTTCCATATAACAGAAAGCTGTCAATGATTTATGTTGTCCTCAGATGATTCTAGATGAAGAAAAGTAAGCAAGACAGAACTTTTCAAATGAAAGGCCGGCATATTTTTTCATTGTTACGAAAATTTTATTTCTCGAGTGCCTCGACAAAAGAAAATTGCTGTGGTAAAGTCAACATTAAGATCGACATGTGCCATTTCCCGAGATTATTTGTGGGGTTGATAATCACTCGAGATATTATATGACAAACCTGAAAAAATTTCAAACATATTTGACCCAGAAAAAAATAAGTTAAAGTCATCAACCTTTTGAGAGGTATATGTATGTACTTGAAAAGCCTGGCTATAATCTGTCAACTGATATTGTATGAAAAGGGATGTTGAGAACACAGACAGACAATACTGCTTTAGCCAAATATTTGGCCGAGGAATATAAACGCTCACCTGACAAGATTGTTTCAAGTTTGGCCTGTCCAACTCCCTTAGATGGGGTCTATTCTTCACAGCAACCTGAAGCATATAGAACAGAACGGACAGATATCAGTGGACTTGCACTTATTAGCAGATTAAAACAATTACACGTGTATTAGTAGAACAGATTCAGGATTCCATTTTTAAAACCCACTGATACGAGTCCCACCTCCTTTAATACCTTCAGAACTATTCTAAAATCATAGAGAGGTGGTAAATGCAAATGCGTCATGTGTAGGTAAAGAATTTTTTCCCTGTGACATAAATATGGTGACTCTGTAACCATTTTCATCAGAACCATTAGTTTTTTTATACATTATATATGACCTAATTATTATAAAAATGTTTTTGTACATAGTTGTTATTCTCATTATGGTTATTCTCTTCAAAGCTTATGTTGTCATGTTTTATGCTAAATACATGAATGTATCAGATGGTCAGCCGTGTTATTGAGACATTAACCACTGTGCTCTGTCATATGCCAGGCAGAACGTAATGGGAATTCAGGGGAAGTTGTCATGTAAGGATCTTCAAACTGGGAAGACTATGTGCAATACAGCTTGTTGGGTAGCTTTTCCAGGTTTAACAAGGTTCCCTACATGTAGTCTCCTATTGTGTTTTCCTTACATGGCGAATAGGCAGATCACAGAAAGTAAGAAATGCCTGCAACCATTTATTTTCACATCAAGGTTTCTTTTTTAATCGGTGGGGTGGAATTTGGTTTAATGTTACTCAAGGTTATTTCACTGATATGGTGAAAGCCAGCTCGAATGGTGGAGGAAGTACCCGGAGAGAACCACCCATCAGCAAGTAATTGGCAAACTTTCATACATACACCAGTGGGGCTCAAACACATGCCAGGTTCAGCAGTGTGTTGAGCCAAAGGGAAAACCTTGACCATCTTGCATACCAGACATGCCAGACCGCGTTCCGCTCACTTTCAGTGTTTTCACAGTTTCCTGGCTTATGGGATATTTGATGGTAGATGAACACATATATTTTCAAAAAAATTACGAAAATTAATAAATATAACCTCTATTCAAATCTACTTCCTTTTACATTAATTTCCATAATTTATTGAAAATGTACGCATCTTTCATCAAATATCCCACAAGCCAGGCAACTGTGGTGTTTTCGATTCTGTTGTCAAGGTCGCCATATTTGCAGTAACCAAGTGATCTGATTGGTCAATATAAACAGGATGTTGTTTTGCTGGTTTATACATAAATACAGTCACATTTCTCATGAACAGTATCCATTCCCATGTGCCACAGGGGTATCTAGGATAAAGGTATCCCTCGTTAGTGAGGATGGCAGCCAGTGGTTGAAGAGCATGACCAGTTAAACTTTAACCCAAGAAAACTGTTGGGGTGTTTATGATAGGCATGACACCATTTCAACTTATTTTTGGTTCACGTTGAGAAAGTCTGCATACAAACCTTGAAATCTTTACACCAGTTAGCTGTTTTCTCTATTTGTTGGATCTTCTCTTGGACCATCTCATCCACCTTCCGTAATGGGATCATGTAAAAGTCATCTGAAACACACCAACTACATGCATCATTCACTGTCGTACTACATCATAGGTTACACACAGAAAACAAACGAAAGAAGTAAAACATGCCTCGAAATAGAATATGGACAGTCCACTAGTATTACAATATACTGATCATATAGAGTTCTCATTCACGTTGTGCAGAAGTTATTCACTTTTAACATCTGCGACTGATTATATCGAGATCTTCAATGTTCACAAATTTTTGACTGCTAGTGAAGTGAGTGAGTGAGTGAGTGAATAGAAGTTAACATCGCTTTCAACAATATTTCAGCTATATCACGACGAGTGAGTGAATAGAATTTAATGCCGCTTTCAACAATATTTCAGCTATATCACGACGAACGAACTAAGAACCACCCAGCCCAGATGTGTTCCTGCTACTTCAAAGAAGAAATCTTTGAAGCAGCATGGAACCAGACACCCTCCATCCACCCTATAAAACACTGAAGACAGCGCACAAGACACAGACAGGACGCTTACATGGTGCAATAAAGACAAGTGATATAATTACAGTGCTAGACATCACATAATCAAGTTCCTGTTGCCTCTCAGCAAAATGCATTGAAGCAACAGGAACCTGAACCCACCCAACCACCCGCTACTAGTGAAGTGACAGAGTGTAATGACCTCTGTTAACTCATTTAATACAGCACATTACTATGGCTTTCAAGTGCATGTGGTACATTCATAAAACATACCGTGAGATTATAACCTAGATAAATGTATTATGTATTTGCTTATTTCATCAATTATGTATATTTTCCCTGAAAAGCCAAGACATTAACTGTTACGCTGCGGCGAGCCGTTCATACGGCTCTCGTCTTTCTATACGAAAAATGCGACGAGCCGCAATAGTGGCTTGCCTTTGCTTCTGTCAATGCGAGTACAGCGAGGTACCTTTCTGGAATCGCTTTTTTTCAAATTTACCAAGCATGAAACTCGATAAAAACCATACATATATTGTTAGCTAAGACTGATTTGATTTCTTGGATGTAAACTTGATATTCTGTCTCAGAATAACGAAGTCGGGAGGAAGAAATAAAATTGAAAAATAGAAAAACACCAACGGAGATTTCCATAAAACGTTGTCGAAAAGCCACCCAGAAAATATAAAATACTCACAGAAAACCCCTTCAAAATATATGATTCTTTGGTATAGTTGAAGTACAGAAGCTCAGTTTATATTTCCAAAGTGTGGGTTTCGATGAAATCCGCTAAACAAACTTTATTTTCAAATTTCTGTCGAGCTTCTGCGCCACGTAATTTCGTCGCAAGGAGATAAAATGGCGTCTCCCTCAGATCAGCTTGACCCAGTTCAAGGGCTCTGGCCAATGAGCGCTTCGATGTAGGTCACGTTCCACGCTTGTCCAATCAAGGTTACCGACATAGGATCGGCTGTTAGCGTTACTAGAGAAACGGGAAAACACCCCCTTGCAGTTTTGCGATGTTATCGTCTGTTTGATTGGCCATCGGTCGAAATCACGCCTTCAATCAGAAACTACAAGGAATTCCCTTTCCAATGAGACGTCATACGCCCGAAATGGCGGAAGAAAACTCGGAAAAGACCAGGGAGAAAGGCAGCTGAAAAACCAAGATTTTCCGCTGTAATTCCTCATAATTCGCCATTTTCAACCGCAATTCTACCAAAATACTGTAGTCTCTTCAAATAAATTTTATTTACGCTGACAACATCGTCGATTTTGCTATAAAAGGCGGTCGAATAGCATTGACTAAACAAGTTGGGATACATTGATATGTTAGGCCAGTCACCAGCAAACGAAATTAAATAATATTTTTGTTCATGAAATCCGGATTTAAAAAAAAAAAGTCAGCATTTCTCCTCGTACATCATACAAAAGAATTTAGCAGCATAACAGTTAAGGTCAAATACTAAAGGCTACATTTTTTTTTTTGACAAGCTATTCATGGCCAAACCATGATCTGATCTTCTGGGTAACCTTGCCATGTTTACATTATACGGTATTTTTCCCTCTGTTCAACATTTTGTGACATTTTCTCCCACAAACAGTTTGTGGTCGAATGGGCACCATATTTCAAATGTATTGCTGTATGTAGTTCATAACATGACAAAGTTATCATTTTTATCACTTCTATAAGTTGGTTCCCTAACTGTCATGGAAATTCGTTTATGGCGAGACCCAACAAGCTCATATTAGAGCAAACTTTTTTTTCAGATGTCTGGTGTCCGTGAAGTTATTCATCATGTTCATGAACAATACAATACAAGCGAGTCCTTAGCAGACAACCTGGATTCACATTGAATAATAAAAAAAGAAAGAAAAAAAAATATATACAGAGAAGATTTTAGATGAACACATCTCCACTGACTTACCATTAGATTTCTGAATGGTATTGAGAAAACCTGGTTCAAGGGCTTCACTCAGCAGAATTTGTAGATAAACATTGAAATTCTCCACCATAGGGTCATCTTCATACTGTCTCTCTAGGCTGCAGATAATAATCAAGAGATATAACTTCATATACGATTCCACTAAACAACCAGGAATGTGATGCCACCAACAATAACTTTAATTTTGATAAATGAAAGCTGATTTATAATAGCAATATCTACATGTACAGGAAACAACCAAATTCTCCGGGCATTTATAGAAAGTGAAATAGGTCAAAAATAAAATTTGATTCCATCTAGTTCAGCCAGACGATGGAGAAATTCCAACCCTCTACTGGGACAGAAAGGTGTGCATTACATGGCATCCCTAGGATACATCAAAGGGTGCCAAACAATTTGGCCGAGTTCCAAGAGATGCAACGAAATTTCAATGGTCAGAACATGCCTGAAACTTACTTCACATTATCTCAATCCTAACATTCAAATTAGCAAGAACTACAACTATAAGGATTAAGAACTTTGCCAATAGATACCTTCCATCTGTTGGTGGCTTTGGGCGATCCTCATCCACGACCTCGACAACTTCTCGGTTTTTATCCCTCATGACCATGCGAACACGAACAGCCTCAAACTGATGATACATGAGGGGTGTCCAGCTTGAATACTGAAATGATATATGATTATAAAGATGAGCTGATCATGCAATCACCAAAAACACAAGGTATAGGATCACTGGTATACTTATCAATGTAAGATGAATACAGGACAGAAGCAATCAAAGAATCCAGACAGTGCACCAAATAATAACCGAGATATCATCCAAGCAAGTTTGGCCATGCAAACGGACGGACAAACGGTGGGACACAGTAATTGCTATATGATCCCCCAATTCAAGTTAGAAGTGAGGGAGAGGGGGGAAAAGAAGTTCTCTCGCATTCAGCAATTAAATTGAGTGAATAGAATTTAACATCACTTTCAACAATATTCTAGCTATATCACGACGACCAATTAAGCACCATCCAGCCAAGTTGCGTTCCTGCTACTTCAAAGAAGAAATCTTTGAAGCAGCATGCATGGAACCAGACACCCTCCATCCATATTGTAGAAAGGATACAACACTCACGGTAAATGTCGACTTGTGGTGGACCTTGCCTTTGTTAATGAGCAGTTCAAACTTCTGTAACATCTTTCCTTCGCTCACCCTCCAGATTGGGTAATTCTCATAATTTGTCTGATCCCGCTTCTCTATCAAATAAGTCCCTTTCTGCAAGGAGTAAACGATGTGAGCAGGATTATTTGTTGTTAAGGCCTTTTGTTTTTTATTTGTTGGTTCACGGATCTGAGTTTTGAAAAAACCAGGTCGACAGGAGGGGAAAAAAAACAAAAAAAAAACACACTCTCACATATACACAAAATTACACTCATAGTGTAATAACTTCGATACAGCCGAATACAGTTGTAACACTGGGTGTACATGTATAATAGCATGTAGAAGTCACAGAAAAAAAATATATGCACTTTGTGGCATGTTCAATGAAAGGACATTGATGTCTTCAAAGTGGTTTGACAAGACAAGACTCCTCTGGTTTTGCTGTCTTTTTTTCAACATCCTCTCAAAAGAAAACTTTTGATGACCAGAGTTTGTGAAGTTGTATTTAGTACTGACCACAGTTTCTGAACTTGTAAATAATTATTGGTCCAAATTGGGGGCATGTTGTTGTATCTGCAAGATATCTGTATTTACTCAGAGTTAAAAAGTACTCAGTACTTTTCCTATTGACTAATTGTACAAAAGTTTCGAACATTTTATTTATAAAAATGGACGTCCTTTCGGCTGTGAAAAATACATACAAGATTCGGCATCAACAACATGCTACCACCCATGGCCCTTAAATCACGAAATATAGGCCCCCTATAATATTGGGGGTTACGAAAAGCGAATGTATGAAGATCGTGACCTTTCATTCAGGAGGGCATCTCTTCTCTTCGCCATATCCATCATAATGGAACAGCTCACCTGGGTCTGGCGTCCTTGTCAGATCGGATAACTTGAAGGAATTTACTCCGGAAGGAGTGCAACACTGACATCGGGGTAGACAGGTCACATTCAGAGACGGCACCATCTTCATGTTTTGACGACTTCACGGAGGAAAGCGTGTCAGCCGACGTAATACATTTGCAGACGATGTCCCCAACAGTATCGCTGCCGCTCGTTACATTGCTGAAAAGATCTAGTCTTGACATCCGCCCCTTTCTTTACGACGACACAGATGTAAAAACTGCCCGCCATCCATCCCGCCATTTTGTGACAGCGCGCCACAACAACTTTGCAGAATTATCTCCCTTGAAAGGTCCAAAATGGATGCGCGATGTCTACAGATACCTCGTGTCTAAAGTTTCACTCTTCGACAGTATATATTTTTGTATACCTCAGCCTTTCCACTGAGTCATCCTGTCGAGAATTGTGATTTTTTTTATCAGAGGATATAAAAATAAGGTCAGTAGCAAATTTGTACGTCGGCGGAAATAAAAAAGGACAAAATCTTGATTTTTTTTTTTTTCCACTTTTCGGAAAAAGTGAGTCGGCGGATCCGTGAACCAACAAATAAAAAACGAAAGGCCTAAGCTCGGAGATGAAAAGTTATTCATTCCTTACAGATGATACAAACACCACAAACTTGAAGGTGAAATGCAAAAGTGTTGAAGTTTCTCATCCAAAGCTTTAATGGTTTAGACCGCTCAACAGATCACCTCAGATGGAAACATGAGATTGATCTAATCAAAACCCCTCGGCTTTCCCAAGTGATTGAAACCCATGTGTAGTGAGATTTGGGGAAGTCGAAGAGATAGTATTCTGTGGGATGATCAAGCTAAAGGTAATTTAAAATTTGCAGTGTATGGATGTATCAACAGAAAGGTGTATTGAGTATAAATCTAAGCATGCTAAGTATTACAGCTCTGCAGATACAGTTGGTTATATTCAAGCATATAGGACAGAAATAGAAATTAATATATCAGTAAAGGGGCATAATTCTGTAAAATATGGGCCAAGGCGAGCCACTTTCGATAGGCATCTGACTTAGTACTAGATAATTAAAGTGTTAAAAATTTAGTGGTTGCGTCTCCAGCGGTTTTGTCTAAAATGTGGCAACAGTCGGACGTACATGGCGATGACAATACCCCAAGGCCAAAATGGCTGAGGGGCAAGAATGCAAGTAGATAAATAAGTTTCCAAAATTTAGCACCTGCACTGAACACGGATCTTCAGATATAACTTGTACATTCAACTATAGATCAAAAATCAGAGATTATCACATCCGAAAGGGGCATAACTCCATAAATACGGGCTGAGACAACTATTTTTTTTGTAGGTCTCTAGACTACAACTGGATAAAAAAGTTTCCTCATAATTTGGTAGCTGTACCAAACACAGTTAATTATATATAACTGGTTACATTCAAGCATATATCACAAAATCAGAGACAACAGCACCCAAAATGGGGAACTCTGTAAAATAAGGGCTGAGGCGAGTACTTTTTTGTTGGCTTCTAGAATACAACAATACAAATAAGTTTTCAAAATATAGTAGCTATAGCTTGGTTACATTCAAGCATATAGGACAGAAATAGAAAATATATCTGTAAAGGGGCTTAACTCGGTAAAATATGGACCAAGGGGAGTCAATTTCGATAGGCGTCTGATTCAGCACTAGATAAATAAGTCTTCAAAATTTGGTGGTTGTGTCTCAAGCGGTTTTGCCTATAATGCAGTAACGGATGAACGGACGTACATGGCGATGACAATACCCCGAGGCCAAAATGGCTGAGTGGTAAAACTGAGCAAAAAATGGCAACTCCAAATTGTTGGTAATTAGGCAAAAAATTGATTCATATCCTCCAAAACTTTAGCAATCATCAACTTATCGGTGAAACGAGCAATAGAAACTTTCAGATCCATAACTTTGATGGTTTAGGCTATATATATTCTGCTCATGAGATCCTCCAGATAGAATAAATGGGCAAAAATGGCGGACTGTTGTCAATTAGGCAATTTTTTTTATCCATATCCTGTAAAAGTTAATCAGATCATCTCATTAGTAAGAACAGCCCCACAAAATTTCAGATCAAAAGCTTAAACAGTTCAGGCTGTATTCCGCTCATGGGATCAGTGGATGGATGGACAGAACAGAAGCAATCGGTTTCATACAAATTTATGACAGTATAAAGAGAGCTAATAGTTTTGACATAGACAAGATAGAGCATGAACCTGATATGTGCCCTGGCCCTCGTTCACTACAGGTATCTGTATAGGGTTCTCCTCAGGTTCAGCAATGTCGACAGGTGCAGAATCCTGGGTAAATGATTCCCTTGACGAGTCTTCGTCCGGGGACATGTATGCAGATGAACGCCTTCGACCCTTTCCACGAGCACGACTGAAAAGTATTCACATTGTGTGATCAGGGGATGAGAACAGGTAGAGTAAACCCTCTAATAAAGCCAGTCCTCCTAGCAAAATTCAATCACCTCCAATTTTAGAACAAAATTCAATTGGCCGTTCTAATAAATTTGATCACCCTCATGATCGAAATAATGTCAATGGGATTATATGCATGATCTTGAACCATTTTCTCAACTTTCTGATCTTATAAATATGATCACCCCATACTTTCCATCCATGTTAAAGTAAGGAATGAAAATGTGCAATGCTGACATGTGAAGTTTGAACTTTTCGACACAGAAGCTAGGTGAACAGGTGAATTTGAACAGACTAGACAAACAGCAAAGTCGGTACTTATTTTAGGTGCTTTAGGTACTTACATTTTCACCTGAACATTTTTTTTAATTACACAGGCAAGCTACTACCAAACATTACCACTCGGTTTACTGGTTGATGGAGTACTAATTGCTGCTGGTAAAAAAGGTCCCCTTGCAGTACCGTTCAGTTTTCAACTGATCAGTACCAACCGGATACTGATTGGTCACCCACTGGATCCAATGTTACTGCTATGTTCACAGCAACCCAATTTTCCACACTTGGTTTACATATTGATATCAATGCAGTGACATATCAGTATCTTGATCGGTTACTGCACAGTTACCGAACCATTTCTGCTTACCTATTAGTCATGTTAGTACCTTTTGATGATTGCACGGTACTGGTAGGAAAGGTCCCTTGTGGTACTGTTTATTTGTCAAGTTGGTCACCAATCAATAAATGAACAGTACCAACCGGTCACCAATCACTTACCAAACATTTCATTTATGGTAAAACCTATTGGTTACATGTACCTATCAGTAACTGACCAGTTGTCAGAACGGCATGGTACTGTAAAGTTTGAATTGTGGTGGCTACCAATCGGTTACTGATAAGTAACTGGGAAGAGCCTCTCATTAATGCCACATGGTAGCCTATTAGTAACTATATGGTACTGTTCAGTCAGGACTCAGAATTTACATGCAGTACCGATAGGTTACTCAGAAGTTACCAACATGAAACTGAACAGTACCCAAGTGGTACAGAACTGAATGGTGGAAGTTTGCCTGTGACTGAAAAAGAGTAATCGCGTAATGCATTTGCCTGGATTGTCAAACCATGTCAGAAGGCAATAATCAGATATATAGTTACATATAGTTATACGACACGAGGCATACCTAGCAGCTCCTCTTCCCCGCCCTCCTGAAGTCCGCCTGAACCGTGTTGGTAATGTCTCTAATGTTGTTCCCTTCTTTTCCTGAAAATAGCACAAATCTTGGAATTCACAACAGTTGGCTGAGTGACACTTGTAGTTGTAGTTGAGGAGTCGTCTGACCATACCCTATTTCTTCTGATTATTCAGACAGCAAATCTTAACTTCAGGCTACTAGGGGAGGAATTCTGCAAATATTCTACAAATTTCGCTAGCCATCTTTTCAGTTCTTGGGAAAAATAACATATCCATGCCACAGTATTTAGCCCTAGCTGCAATAAATCTTCCAAATCTAAAAATGCTGTTCAAAAAATTAGAAGGAATGAACTACACAAATTGTTCACCATCTTGATGATCATGTAGGATTTATGATTAGAGTCAAAATTTCCCATGTATCCTTTTGGTTCTCGCATATTTATTCACAAAAGTTGAATCAAGAGAAATTTTGAACATTTGTGGGCAGGATTTCTCATCATGCTCATAGCAATTATTAACTCTACAAAACACTTCAACATGCTTTTTAAATGAATTATGTATGCATATTATCTTTGGAATGCTTCTGGGGTTTTTTCTGCTAATCAATACAGATAAAATTAACATGACTGCCAGTGATATGTAAATGGGGGGAGCCGAGGAGGGGAGTTGAGGGACCCATTTCATTCCTTGATTAACAATTTCAAGTTAGACAGGTTCTTGTCAGTGAACACAGCCAAAATACTGCAACAGAATACATGTACAGGCAAGCTCGTTCCGTGTGACCTCCTACAGTTGAGTTAGCTTGCGTTGTACTAAATACACACATGTGCAAACACTTCAACTCAGATCAGGAATATTCCAGACAATGCCCCAAAGGACATGTTCTACTTTTTGATTGACTGAGGAAATACTGTCATTACAGTCTGTGTTTTGTGTCTATGAAAGAACCCTAAAACTATAAATTTCTATAGTTGGTAGACAATACATGTACGGTAATTCCCCTAATAATTCGATCACCGCAAGTGCAGCAAAAATGACTTATATCTGGAAATATTCTTGATGGAACCAGCTGAAAAATGTCACATTTTGTGCTTGTATAAATTTTCTTCAATTGGCATGAAGAATGGGAATGTTACTTATTCTCTGTCTTTCAATAACAGAGTTGAAAAGTGAACTTCCTGTGATTGAATTATTAGGGGAATTACCCTATGTAGGTGTTTTAGCAAAATTTGCACTTTAACTATTTGTGCCGCTCTCTGCCAGGCACCACAAGAGAAAACAAAGGGGAGCCTGGCTGTACACTGACAAGTGACTTCATATGTGGTTCATGGTTCATTTTAATTCACTTTTCCCTATCTATTAACCCATGACAATATTTTGAAATGGTGATAGCTGGTGTATTTCCATTTGATAGTTAACAAATTATACATTATTCAAAGCATAATGACACTTTCTTTGAATACATGTACGGGGAAAATATAGTACATATGTTTAAAATTATGCCAGCTATCACCAGTTCAAAATATAATCCTGATTTCATAGATTGCGCAAAGTGAATTAAAACGAACCATAGCTGGGAGTCATGGGTCAGTTCACAGACAGGCTATCATTTATTCTCTCTAATGCTCAGAGATTGAAGTGGATCTTTGTAAAAAATCTGGAAAAATACTATCCTAGCACTTTAGGCCGGGTTCCAGGGGCGGCCTAGGCCCCTTGAAGCTCTTGGGTCCTACATGGCTGGAGAAGCATTCTAAGCGAATTTCTGGGAAATAAAACTGCAGATTGTCATCTAAATTCATTTCAAGGCATTATTTTATATTGATTTTATCCTTGTAACCAAATATTTTCAGTACATAATTCAAATACTGAACAGAAAGTTCCATCCATCAAAGCTGGCATGATGTAGAGGCCACACTACTGGAAGCAAATGAATTTGGCTCTGTGCACATCAGGCTGTGGGGAAGCGAACAGACAGGGTGAAGTCCCATTAGATTTGAGAAGTTTTAGGTTTTTGCATGTTTAAAATGATTTTTCATGTCACTCTTCCAGTGGTCAGGTATATTTTTCCTCCAGCCGCGACCATTAAAATTTGTTTTTAACTCCAGTTTCAAAGTACTTGAGGTCAGTCGTCATGTCAACAATTTTCACAGTCGACTTTAAATTATAAATACGTCTAACATTGTCAACAGTGAGTCTAACGAGGTAACATGCTGCTTTCCGTTACATTCACGGGATGAGAACAGCTACTGTAGACAGACAATCAGCAGCATTCTCTGACCTACTTAACGGTGAAGCTGCATATACAAGCTGAGTCTATTTTGGGAAACAGCACTCTGCGGGGAGATCGCACAATGCTGGAAATATTGAAACGCCGATCACTCAGGAACTGGATATTTCATACATAACTCGAATTTTAATCGCATAATTTATATTTTTGGGGGATTCTCAAACCCAAGCTAAAAGATATTTTGTCTGTTAGAATGGTTTAACGGAGGTTATTATTATCGAAAATAGCAACAACAACAACATGGTCGGGTGAGACAGAAAATCGGAAAATCCGCGAATTTTTGGGGATTCTAAAATATCCGGAAATCCGGATATATCCGGAAGACTTCAATCTCTGAATGCTAGTGGAGACCTGCGCAAATACTTATAGTGCAAATTTCGGATTAGCAAAATTTTTCAAATATTCTTCGCACACATGGGACCAGTCTTGTCTACTAGTCTCCACTTTACAAAAACTGCAATTTTTTGGGGCTGGTTACATTTTTGAATATGCAGCATGAACATCAAGTATGTGAAAAAGACTTACCGCTGCAAAGGGAGTCCAGGCTGGGTCCTTGTCCGAGTCATAATCGACTTCCTCTTCGGTAGAAGTGTATGTGGCTTCTGCAGCCTCCTCCTCCTCCTCTGCACTGATATCCTCCTCACTATCATCACTGTCATGCTTCCCTGTGGCACACACACAAAATAGTGTTAGGCTCATAGTGGTCAAGCAAATACAGGCCCAGTCTCGACCCAGTATTATTATACCAAGCAGGAGTAGAAGAAATTGTCAAACTCTGGTGAAACTGTGCACAGGGGTTGAACTGTTTTAAAACATTGATTGAGTGAATATGATTTAACGTCGCTTTCAACTATATTTCAGTCATATCACGACATTGGGTCCTATTCCTTTTCACACCTGGGAACCACACGGGTGGGGTCCTATTCCTTTTCAGACCCGGGAACCCCACGGGTGCCTCAGTCGCCTCTTACGACAAGCTGTCTGAGGAGCTGAGGCCTGCGGTGCTGTTTCAAAACAATTGCCAGTTTCGTGAGACAAGTAAGAATGGTTTCTACAGGTCTCCTCTCAGTTGCCTGAACATGCTAATGTTAGGAATAAAATAATGTTGCATGATATGCAGAAAGAAATGTATTCCAGTAAATGGAACAGAGAGAGAATGTCTCAGTTGTAACTTATTGATAGAACAAAGAAGAGCCTCTCTATACATGGGCCAGTGACTTCAGCTGATCAGCTTACTGCATTATATAATTTCATGTTCTTTCTTTTAACCCTGGAGACTATTTTGAACTGGTGATAGCTGGCATAATTTTATACCTATGTACTACATTTTCTCACTATTCAAGAATTGTTTACATATGTAAGCTTACAATATAATCCCAGTATTCCAGTTGTACATGTACATGGAGGCCTTATTAGTTTAATTTGTGTCTGATTAATAATCTGTTGACAATTTGTGTCTGATTAATAATCTGTTGACAATTTGTGTCAGATTAATAATCTGTTGACAATTTGTGTCTGATTAATAATCTGTTGACCATTTGTGTCTGATTAATAATCTGTTGACCATTTGTGTCAGATTAATAATCTGTTGACAATTTGCGTCTGATTGATAATATGTTGACAATTTGTGTCTGATTAATAATCTGTTGACAATTTGTGTCAGATTAATAATCTGTTGACAATTTGTGTTTGATTAATAATCTGTTTATAATTTGTGTCTGATTAATAATCTGTTGACAGTTTCCTGCATTCAGTTTGTAGGTTTTTAGAGCAAGAATAAATTAAACATGTTTTTTTTTTGCCTTGAGACAGGTAATTTAACTTTCTGCCAGTGTCCTATAAAAAGTATATGTCAGAGACTGGTGTTTATTTCGACCCTTGTGTGCAAGATGGCGATCTACAGATACACTGTAAAAGGTACACTCTTTCTCAATGTGGTAATCCCTCTAATACTTCAATCCCCCTATCAAAATTCAACCTCTCCAAATTTTGGGGACAAAATTCAATGGGCTGTTCTAATAAATTTGACCATCCTCTAAAAATCACTAAACAAAAGAAGAAATAATATGAGTTATCCAGTGTCGGGGAGTAGGATACGGGAATTTATCCTGTTTTCTGGCGAAAATACCCCACGACCGCGAAGCGGGAGTGGGGTATTCGCCAGGAAACAGGATAAATTCCCGTATCCTACTCCCCAACACTGGATAACGAATTTATTTCTACGAGCAGCCTTTTAAACTCTGGAAAGAGACGTGGTAAACTGGGTCTAACACTTGCTAACCAAATACGAAAAAAGTGGGAAGGAAAACGGCAGGAGACGCGTCAAATATTTTGAAATATTCGGAATCAGCATGGTATATTTGGTCATATTTCAAAGAAATATGATCAGAAATCTTGACTTTTGCTCGAAATTATAATTCAAAAGACCGTACAGCGATAGAGTTTGATCGCTGACTCTTCGGCTGATCGGCCGAGCCAGAAAAACACTCTGCACACTCGCTAACCAAAAACGTCTGAAAATAGTCTAATCTTGAATTAAACAGCGTGTTTTTAAAATGTGTACTATATGCTAACAGTATATTGATTCATATAACCTAGAATTGTACACGTCAAATTCATGTGTGCTCGAGTATCAGCGGTAAACTCCCACAACATGCACATTGTTTACTGAGGTCGATCGTCGAAGACCAAGACTGGGTCAAGCGTCAGCCAGATTTCGTTACCGTAAGCTGTTCAAAATCATCAGTCTCTACTCACAGTCACAGTACACTATCTTTCCCAGGTTTTTCCAGTAACTGTTGAACATTTTATCGGTCAGATTTACGGAGTTGATATCCGGCATATTCTTTATTTCCAGTTCTGTCACTGGCAGAACACTCCAGCAGCCATGTTTGTTTACACTGAACAGGGTGGCTAGCCCCGCCTAGAGGTCAGTCAGTGCAGTAGATTCAAGATTCAAGAATTTTATTGTACGAGACACTCCATGCTGAGCAGAATACAACGAACGGCAAAACATTGTCAACAGTTAAATTTGAACAATAAAGTATACATAACAAAGGATACATAAACCATTTAGCTATATCGTTTTATTGGTACGGTATACAGAGTAGAGTAGGAGACGAATATTTATCCTCACTTCACGTGACCGCTCTCGGCCAATGAAGACCCAGGATCTACTGGGAGTAGAAATAATATGTATTATTCATGATTTTGAAGCATTTCATAAACTTCCTGTTCAAATAAATTTGATCACCTCTGACTTTTATTACAAAATTCAACTTCCCGTTCTAATAAATTTGATCACCTCTGACTAAAAGTACAAAATTCAACTTCCTGTTCTAATAAATTTGATCATCTCTGACTCACTTATAGCACAAAATTCAACTTTCTGTGATTGAATTATTAGAGGGATTACCATACATGTGTTACAATGATGTACCATAATCAATCACACCCATCAAACTAAAGAATATCTTCTCACAATATAAGGTTGGATAGATTATTTCTGTTCTCCACAAACATGGTTTCCCTTCAGGGTTAGATCTAGGGTCTCACAGCGTCCGTGAAACGGACACAGGTACAAAATCAAATGAATTAAAAATGAATATGTTTTTGCAAAATATCAAATGATTTTTTTCAAAAATCAAATGATGTTTTTTTACGATGTTTGAAAGCCGTAAACCTGGACGAGTGTGTGTCAACTCGCGTTAGACAACTTATGACAAGGGAGACAACTATGCATCTATCCGTTGATAAGCTTGGCCACTAGGGGCGCGATAGTTTTCGTTCTCCAGGCAGAGGTCTATACTATGAATGAAGTCGGAAATATGTACGTCTGTGAGTGTCTGGAGAGCTAGGCAGCGCACGTGCGTTCTCGCGTTGTATCTGCAATGACAAGCCGCGTCATGGCGGGACAGAAAGGTCGGTCTGGGGGAAATACGAAGGGTAGCGGCCGCACAAGAGGATTCGGTGTATTGGCTGGACATTTGAAAAAAAAATAAAGGAAGATGAAGGGTCTAGCTGACTGCCACAAAGTCGGCGTTCTCTTTGCTCGATGCTGTGCTGCCGGTATTGAAAACACAGGTCAAGCAGATGTTGAACACGACATGGAAAATGATGCAGGCATCGAAGCTGGGACAAATTATGTTCAACCCGTTTAGGCAGTCGAGGTGGGAAGAGAATTAGCTTCGAATGATATACAGCATGGTATAAAAATACTGTACAGAGGAATCTATTCAATAGAAATTTTGAAAGCAGCAGCTGTAAATAATTTTAAAAGCAGATGATCAAATTAAACAAGAAGTCACGTGGAGTAAATGATCTGGAAATTCATGCAGCAAGTCCCTGCTCAACTTTGTCATTTTGAAACACAAGCAAGATCAGCCTGAATATGGTGAAAATTTGGAAAAAAAGAAGTAAATTGTTCATTATCTACAGGTATCTGACAAGACATTTAAATAGCCAGAAATGGGCTCGAATGCTCCTGAGAGCATCTAAGACCCCAGAGCTTCCAGGACCCCGGCCTGTACGCTACGCCTCGCTGCGCTCGGCATTATTTTTTTCAAATAAGGACACTACTTCAAATTCCTGGATATAACCCTGCCCTTTAAACATGAAGCTGCGCTATCGAAACCCCTCGGCTCTGAACCCCAGCTATTATAATGTAAGGGTGTCTCTACCAATTGATTGGCTTGTGGGAAGAAATATTTACCCCTGGTATTGTAAGTGTAGTTTTCCAGTCATCCAATCAATAAATAAATGTGATAGTATACTAACATGATATAGAAATAATATGCAAACTTAACATAGGAATAAGTGGATTTTGTTAGACAAGGGGCATAACTCTGCAAAATACTTTCTGACACGACTCATTTTCGATAGGCATCTAGTTCAGGTCAAGAGAAACAACTGTATCACGTTAGGATGTTGTATATGGAACGGTTCTGAAATTATCACAACAAATCATAAATGGATTTTTATTTGTAAAAAGGGGCATAACTCTGCAAAATATTGTCCGAGATGACTCATTTTCGATAGGCTTCTGATTTACGTGAAGATAAACAGATGTAACAAGTTTGGTTGCCATGCATGAAACGGTTCTGTAGATATCGCGGTAACGGACGGACGGACGGACGTACGGACAGCCGTACATGATGACGACAATACCCCTAGGCCAAAGTTGGCCGAGGGGTAAAAACCAATGGAAAAGGGATTTCACCATGCAATTACATGCCCAAGGTAATCCCTTAGCTTGCTCTGAAGATCTAATTGAGTGAGTGAATATGATTTAACGTCACTTTCAACTATATTTCAGTCATATCACGACGTTGGGTCCTATTTCTCTTCACACCCGGGAACCACATGGGTGGGGTCCTATTCCTTTTCACACCCGGGAACCCCATGGGTGCCTCAGTCGCCTCTTACGACAAGCTCTCTAAGGAGCGGACGCCTATTGTTACCATGACCTGCGATATGCACAACGACATCGCAGGTCAAAACCCGGAAGCTCTGAAGATGTATAGTACAATATTAGCTAATTTAGTGATACAAAACAGCAGTAAATTGATGGAGTAGGAAGATTTTCAAGTTAATACTTATTGATAATAACTGAATGTTAATCAAATTATTCCGTCATATGCAGAATCTTCTACTTAATTCCAGATTTATGCACACACAATTGTCAAATGAATTCATGAAGTTTTACACAAGTACCATTTACATGTACTTACTCTTTTTGGACTTCTTTTTGACACTGGTCGATATGCTCACAGTCCGTGCACGTGCAGACCGTCTGACAGGAGTTGGTATTTCCTCTTCAACCGTAGGTGGGTCTGTACCGCCCTCCCCTGTGGCGCCACCATCGTCATCTGTAGACATATGGGCACTATCATCATCATAGTCTGCTCTACTGGTACTCTTCCTACCCTTCCCCTTCACCCCAGCACTACGACTTCCCTTACTCCTGGCTCTGCCCCAACCACGCATAGTCCTGCCTAAACTAGTCCAGATCCTCTCCGGCTTTGTGCTGCCATTCGTCTCCTCTGTTACATTAGACATTTCACTCTCAACTGTACCCGACACGTTCTGAGAGTTATCGTTGTCAGATAAGCCTGGAGTGGGGCTTGCAGCTCTCACTACCCTGGGTCTGCGTGGTTCAGGAATGTACTTGGGCATGGGTGGCCTCTTTACTGGTGTTTGGGTGACACTGGACAAGGTCTCCCCTTTTTTACCCTGAATAAAGCTCAGGAAGGAATTCAGAAAGGCACTTGAACCCCCTGAGGGTTTGTTCTCTATGGTGGAGGGTTTGATTTCTGTGGATGGTTTTGTCTCTGCTTTTGCTGGTGGTGGACTCTTGGGTTCCTCAACAGGGGGTGTTTCTTTAATGGGCTTTTCTTTAACAGGCTTTTGTTTAACACTCTTTTGTTTCATTGGTCTTACCGGTTTCACCTTAGCTGGTGTGCACACTTTAGCTGCAGATTTCACTTTAGGGGGTGTTGTCAGGTGTTGAAAGTCCTCATCAAACTCCAGTTCACTGGTGACTGCTTTAGGCATACTCTCAGGTTCCTCCTTTGTATGATGTACATTATTTGACATTTCCAAGTCGGAGCTTTCTGGGCCTAAAGCGGCATCGATCAACTGATCGGACACATTGTCATCTGGGGCGAGCTCGGCCTCGGGACATGGCTCAGCCGAGTCCTCCCCTACAAACGAATTCCCGTACGTGTTAGAAAGGAACACTTTTTCCTCCACTGAATTTTCTCCGTGTTGCTCGTGTACATTCCCAGTAACAGACATTAGATGGCGAGATTCATCGAGATGTTGTAAGGGTAAGGCAGGAGGGGGAGGGAAATATTCACCATCTGAGCTGTCCATCAAATTTTTGTGTCCCAACCTATTTTCGCCAACATTTCCCATGTAAGTTTCCATATTTAGGTGACCCGTGTCTTTAAGAACGTCGGGCATACTGCTTGGGACAGAGGCCTCATAAGCGCTGTTTAGTGGCACGCCATGACTATGTAATAATTCCGGCGGTTTTCTGTCCAGCATGGCCATACTTGGCTTCAATTCAGGCATGTCTAAGTCAGGTTTGAATTCAGGTGATGAACCTATGGTTTTCCTGTCTAACATTCCCATATCAGGTTTGAATTCTTGAGATGCATTAATCTGTGTTAAAGTCTTTTGCTCCCAAGGTGTGTCGTCCGTAGTTCTGTGAGGAAACTCGCGACCCGTCTGACTCATCTCCTGGTAAGGGAAAGGCTTGTCACTCAGAATGGATTCAGCCTCTGCCTTCAGGATGGCTGCCTGTTTTTTCTTACGACCCCGACCTCGTTTTGGTTTAGGTATGGTTGTTGAGTCGGCAACTGCTTGGATGGGTGGCATAGCTTGAACTACAGAGGGTGCTGGTGGAGAGCCAGTTCCAGGGTTCTGTGGACAAGCTATCACTGCGGATCCAGGCACGACCGGGCTGCCCACATCGATGGGAGACTGCTGCATGGGAGGGGTAGTACCCTGTGAGTACTGACCAACTTGCTGAATTGGGCTGGGATTGACCTGTGAGAACTGACTGGCTTGTTGAATTGGGCTGGGGGTACCCTGTGGGAACTGACCAGCTTGCTGAATTGGGCTGGGGATAGCCTGTGAGAACTGACCAGCTTGCTGAATTGGGCTGGGGATACTCTCTGAGAACTGACTAGCTTGTTGAATTGGGCTGGGGGTACCCTGTGGGAACTGACCCACTTGATGAAGAGGGCTAGGGGTGCCCTGTGGGAAATGACCAACTGGTTGCTTTGGCTTAGGCACTTCGTGCATGAATTGTGAAGTCTGCCTTCTGGGACTAGGCACATCTTGCTTGAACTGTTGGACCGGGTGCATGGGGCTGGGCAACTCGTGCTTCAACTGCTGCGGAGTCGGATTCATGGGACTTGTACCAGGAGTATATGTCTGGTTTTGCTGAATTGGGTTTTCGCCGGTAGAATACATACTAGAGCCCTGGTGATGGACATTGGCTGTATTTCTCATGTTTGTCCCTTGGTTTGTTTTACGGGAACCTTTTGAGCGGCGTTTGCTCTCTTTGTTTTTAGATTTTTCTTTGGGTGGTTTACTGGCCATTACAATATGGGGAGACAACTCTGGAGGATCTATTCTCATGTTTGTTGGCTCCTCGTTTCCAGCTAACATATGTTCGGGGTGTGAACTAATCGACTGAAAATCTTGAAATGAAATAGTGCTGAAATTATCATTTTGTTGATTGTCTGACATGCCTGTAGGTGTTGCAGGACTAACAGGGTCATAGTTCATGTCCGCTGTGGTTATTTGAGAAGCTGGGGCATAATGGGCAGTGTTTGACATGTTAGATGGTGCCATGCTGTATCCTCCTGCACTGTTGCTTGTATTAGCTCCACTGTGGCTGTAAGGGTTATACACGTTTTGAGGTGGCACGGAAGTTTGCCTGGTTTCTGGTGATATGGGTGAGGAGCTGAAGGACTGGGACATTGAAGGCGCATTTGATTTCGGATGAGTCTGTGAAATCGCCGTTGGTAATGGCGAGTGTTGGTGGTTCCTACCAATGATGTGAAGATCCTGCGGTGAATTCGTGAGCATGCCATGCCCAGGTGACAGATCCGTCAGCATGCCCGTCTGTTCTAAGTACGGGTCGTCATGCATGCGCGCAAGGTAGTTTTGCTGTTGACGGTGCCTTGAGATGGCAACTTCTTCATGTTGATGAGAAACATGCGATCTGCTTTCGGATTCTCTATGACTTCTGTGGATGTGAGCTAGGGGAGGCATCCTAGTCAAGTCCTCTGGCTGAGCCACCCGGCTCAAATCTTCAGCATGACGACTCTGATGTAAGGGGGCACTACTAGGCTGCATTCTGGCCAGGCTGTCAAGGTGGCTCCGGGTGCTCAGTTCTTCAGGCATTCTGGTTACTGGGCTGCTGGGAACTACATGGTAAGGAGACTGAGTGGATGGTGGTGGTGTAGGTCTGCTCGGAGCACCATGGTAGGTTGAATGAGACGGAGGTGGTGTGGGTTTGCTTGGAGCTGCATGGTATGGCGACTGAGTAGGTGGGGGTGGTGTTGGTCTACTTTCACTTTGAATTGACGTGTAGATGTGTTCTGGCTGGTAGGGGTTCCTCTGTATAGTACTCGACCTACTGCTGTTAGTTGGGGGACTCGGAGGCAAAGTACGAGGTGGCGAACTAGCATACGGATTCAAGCTGTAGCCGACACCTTCGGCCATATTGCTGAATGGATTGCTGTTAGTAGGCACAAAGTTAGATAAACCCCATCCCCTCGAGGTAGTAGTTGTGCCGCTTACTGAGGGGTGAGCCTGACTAGACAAACTTGGAGCATAAGAAACATCCTTGATCAGTGCGCTATGGTGTAAGTCTGCGGCAAACATTGGCCTGCCACCATGGGAGGTAATTGCCGTTGGTGGCATTGCATATCTGGAGGCCAGCGAGATGGAGGCTGATGTTGGTGGTTCATGCGAAACGCGAGAAGCCGTCAGTGCGTCTAGTGGATAGCCTGCCTGACTCACTGGAACACCTTTGTACGAGGACGGACCGGTGAAACTCGGCTGTAGTGGATTAACAGTGTCCAAAAACTGGGACATATTATGCAGTGGATGTCCATATGACATTGGAGGCAGAGTCCCTACTCCTAAAGGTCTTGCTGTGGGCAGTGCAGCATGAGCTGGTGACAGCGTTGGTGACAAAGTGCCAAGACCTGAATAACAAAACCAAAACACATCACTACTTTTGTTTGTTCCTATCAAACCAGCCACTTCGACAGTACAGAAATCATTTCAGACAAATGAAAACAGAAGTGTTGAGATTTCGAAAGCGATACAGAAGAGCTGGGCTTGAAAAAGGTACATAAGAATATTGATTTAGGAAGAGTAAGGGAATGAAATGGGATTTCGGAAGATGTTGGATAAAGGAAGAGATATGGAAATAGAGGTTAAGAAAATACTATGTACCAGATGACAGCGCACAAGTCACAGCAGGTCATTATAGCAACTGCCCACAAACTAAGACTGCTAGTGCTACTAAATGACCAGTACAAAAGTAATGTGACCCATAAAATATATCATGAACATGACAAGGCCAAGTATATAGGTTATGAACATGACGAGGCCAAGTACAGGTTATAACCATGACAAATCGACCCGAGGTCAAGTACAGGTTATGAACATGACGAGGCCAAGTACAGGTTATGAACATGACGACGCCAAGTACTTTCAGGTTATGAACATGACGAGGCCAGGTATACAGGTTATGAACATGACGAGGCCAAGTACAGGTTATGAATATGACGAGGCCAAGTACAGGTTATGAATAGGACGAGGCCAAATACAGGTTTCTGCATGTAAATTTAATGACTGTATTCATGGTATTTCAATCAAAATATGAGCAAATTTGCCAAAATTGAAAGCCCTGTACTTATAACATTGAAGGGCACTGTTGAGTAACGGGCTACATTGCATAACCCAGAAAGGGCAAAACTCTGAAATAAAATATATACATGTAAGCCCAGTAGCATTGGAGAAGCTGGATAGAAAGGGAGAAGCAGGATTGTATTGGATAACTAAACAGAAACTGAAAGTTGGTCCAAATGATAGAGCAAAATGTAGAAAGCAAACGTAGCATTTATATCAGATTTATACCCACATGGTTATCATCAATTATATGGATACATGTACAGCGAAACCTGTAAACTAACCATGCATGGGACTGTATTAAAGTGTCGGTTTTGACAGGGTTCTGTATTATCAAGATTTAAAATACTTTAAAATCAAGTACTGGGACCATGGATAATGTCAGTATTTAGAGGTTGGTCAGTTTACCCAGTTGTTGGTATTCACAGGTTTCACTGTATATACCATATTCATTTATTAGTAGTATTGTTTTGCAAATAAGATCGGGTAACTTGCCAACAATGAATCAAGTATCAAACAAAACACAAATACTCCTTTCAAATTTAACCAGAGATGCACCACTCTTGTCACTGGTCATATTAAACAATGCCGTCAGTATGTGAGAAGACAATGTAATGAATATATGATGCTGGTTTTCAGTTATAAAAATAGGACAAACATTTCATAAAATGAAGAAATATCATGTATACGGCGTACTGTAAGGATATATGGTTATTTAATCGCCTGAAATCTAAGTCAATCGCCGTGAAATGTTTGCACAAAATTCAATCAGTCTTTCTAATGAATTTGGTAAGAATCTAAAATCACATGATAAAATAAATTTCATCACATACTGATCTCATGATGGGAAATTTCACTCAATGTGATTAGCTAGTTGAGCTTAGCAGTAGTGAGAACATACCTGAACCCAATCCCTGCTCCAATAAATCATATCTGTTAACAGCTCCATGTGTCCCAGAGAGTGCCGTGCTGTGAGCTATCCTCCCATAATGTTGATTATAGTTGGACCAGTGGTTAGGATCCATCTTTACCTCCTATCTTATCTCTATAAGAACAAGAACATAGACACCTAATAATATAGATTCTTGCAAAGACATGTTAGGCAAGTTACATGTGGAAATTATGACCCCTCCAAACCCACCTCCTTTAAACTTATAATCACATGAAATCATGGTATTGTTGAAATGTTCCCGATACCCCATACTTTTTGATGCTACATTGTTGTAAGAGAACTCGAGTTATACTTGACAAGTAATAGCGATTTACTTTCTGGGAATGATCAAAGTTAACAAACTTGAAAGCCTCATTTTATACCAAACTGTTTGTAAGCGGTGATAGCCGTGACCTGCTAACCCGTAATGTTGGAGTCTGATTACGATTGTTCCTAGCGAGCAATCATAGCGAATGTTCTAGGCGACATTTCCATTGTAACACTACCAACGTCAAAAAGCTAAGTTACCACGATAAAAAAAAAATATTGAGTTTTGTAGAAAATCTCAAACTGAGTTTTACTAAAGAAAAATTGAGTTTTCCGATTTTTGCTGTTTGCATGCGTAGCTCCCACGAATAAAAAATTGAGCTTTCCCACAATTTACCCATTTGGTGTGGTTGTCACATAGTGTAATAAACTGTATGTAACAAGTCGACAGCCAAATATTGTAGGCCGAATTTTATATCTAGATCGACAGAGCCGTCAGATGTCGTTGTTGCCCTAAGAAGCAATATTTTGCATGTCGCCTTCAATTATTGCACAATACACGGTACCCACCCACGGTTTGGGCCAATGGGTTATCAAGTACAAGTATTAGTTATTGATAGATCTTTAGGTCGCTACAAGTTTCCTTATGAGGGACGATCTCGAGTCTGTTAATCGTCACAACATACATGTGGTCACAGGTGCTTTACGTCGTACCATCCCTTTGCACTGGAATGGGACGGGCCGTTTGAACTCTTCATCTTGAACTTACAAATTCTCGCCAAGTTTGATTCATTGATATTGTTTATGTTAAGTTCTACTACGATGATTTCATTGGCTGAGAACAGTAAGCAGGTCGTTTTGGGGCGAGCACGTGACCCTATTGTGTGATGCCAAACAAGGACTCTTCCATACCTAGCCCATTGCATGCGGTTTCGAGTGCGCGGCTGGAGATGTCATTTAATTTTATTCTGACCGATGAAGATATGCAAATGGTGAACGAACAACACGATAATATGAAGCCAAGAACTTGACAGCAACAGCTGAGGCCATCCTTAAAAATATGTTTGTTGGCTGTAACCCGACCCTACCTCAGGAAGTTGGGTCGGTAGGTAGGTAATTTTTTTTTTTTTTTTTTAGATCAGGTTTTCCTTTTGGGGAGGCTGGAAGAGGTTAGTGTGATTTAGTTCAGATACTAAGCAGGTCATTTGAAATATTCTTTTTGTCTGGCAGCAAAATTATTTCAGTATAGAAAACTAATATCTTCAAGGTATAAAGCAAGATATTCTTAAATCCAGGCTTGTGTACCTGTTTTATTTCTTAGAAGACATCGACATCCTTGAACACATTCTTGACAATGACTTGACAATGACCAGTGACAAACTGGTAAAAAAAAAAAAAAATATACCACTACCAGACAAACTTTTGCCAAAATTGTGACAGGAAAGAAAAAAATCCTCTCAGTGTTATACAGAAGGTTGTTCATTATACCATTTGGAGTTGAGAAAATTACCTCAAATTAATCATTAACATCAATACTGCCCTTCCTCGTCGCAAATTTATGGTGTGCTTTTATTGAATACTTAGGTACTTCCTTTATTCAGATTAGAAATACATCGTAATTAAATTTACTGACAACAATGAGGCAAATACTAAGTTTCTAACCTGTGTCTTTTCGTGGAATTTAGTCCGAGGTGGAATTCTGACAAGCGTATTTGATGCCGACATCGGAACGTCAAAATTAAGCTGACGGCACCATCTAATTTGTCAAGACCGCCGAAGCCACCGACACTATATCCATGGCTTTATCGACATAGAGGGTTATAAAGTTTCCGTTAAACAGCAAAGCAGTATAGATTTTCTGCATTTAGGCACACTGAAGTCTTCTCGGATAAAAGTAGAAATCCAAACATCGTTGTTGTTGTAACATCGTCAGTCTCAGAATCTGTCGGTGTACGGACCCACGTGGTGCATGGTGTCTGGTGACAGTCCTAAACATGTCTAAGTTCCAAGTCGATTCGCGACAGAGCTCTTTATGGCAGGTTTTAATAACCAACCGTTTTGAAATATTTTTCCCATCCTGTGTTGCTGTTGCCTCTCGATGTGTTTATTGTCCTCTCGTCCAAACCCCAAACACAAAACAGAAGGGGGAACTTCCCGCCATATACACGTGGTCGACGAAAACTGCATTCCCCTACGGACTGGGCCATGGAGGATATGCCTTCAAAACGTGCGATATAAGCTCACATCGCGACTACTGGAGAGTGAAATCCTGCTTGCTTTTGCTAGGCGAACGTTTTACATACGTTTACACGTGCAAGGGGATAGGGGAGATAATTCTGACATTGCAAAATAAAATAAAAAGATGACCGGTCGGAAAATCGGCGAAAAAAGTTTCCAGTCGGCGGATTTTTGGACAGTCGGTCGGGTTACGCGCAACAAACTTATTTTTAAGGATGGCCTGAAGAGATCATAAAATTTTATTCTGACCGACGAAAAACGTGTGGTGAACCACTCGCCATTTTTTCGTTTCATGTTATTACCCATTTGTCTGTTCAGTTGCCGGTCATTGATGGCACGCTATTATAATTATGTAACCGTTTTGAGAAACCAATTGGTTACGTAAAAATTAACATCGAAACCGAGCAACAGGTTACACAGGCCAAAATTACGGTATTAGATTTTTCACTTACTTCAATGAACCAATTTTCGAGGCCTGTAATGAATGTGTGCATGTGAAAGACTTAATTTTTTTTATCAAACTCGATTCCACCCAAACTCTAAACATTCATGAAAATTGAATCATCCTGCCCAATCTTCTAACAATTCAATCATTATAAAATCAACTCGCTTCCTCATCTTTTAACAATTCAATCATAATGAAAATGCACTCCATCACCCATTATCTAACAATTTAATCATTGTAAAAATTTGCTCTCTCCTTGTTATTGCTGCGATGAAAAGTGGGAAAAATCGAGTTTCACCATTTTTTTTTATGAAAAATTTTAAAAAACATTGACTTCCACAATTCCTTTGAAGAAAATTTAAAAAATATTGAGTTCTGTAGAATTTCTCTGCGCGAGCTTCTAACATTTTGAAATTGAGTTTATGGACAATTTTGGGCTAGAATATAAAACCCCTGCCAATTGTTGTGCAACATACGTCACAATCGGACATCCAACAAAACTGACTAGTCAATATTATATGATGTGATCATAATCAGACTCTGATGTCAGGCCATTCAAAATATTATTTATGTTTACCGTAACCCGACCGACCCGAAAAAAACGCAGCTGCGCAAAAATAAATTGTCCGGCATATTTTTTTTTACATTTTCGCGAACCTGTGAAAATGTCTGTTTCAAGGGGAATAACTCCTCGCGCATCCCGTATCTCTCTCGCTGGTGAAAGCTATCAAAATGGCCGACACGGACGTTGAGCGGTCGAAATAACGCCTGTCTACCTATCGCCGACAAGTCATTTTTTCAAGTGACAACTAAATTAAAATGCCACCTGTCGCCGCGACAGGTCGTACTAAAAACTGTGCGGAACTGCGCAGAACTGCGCGGAACTGCGCGAAGCTTAATTTCAACTGCGCGTGGATTATTTGATGGATTTTTCTTTATTTGCTGACGAGCAGAATATTGATATTAATAAAACAGACAACAAGATCCACAAAATGCGAATCTGTAGACTATATGTCGCTTGAAACGAGAGAGAACGAAATTCAAATGCGCGGAAATTATGTTTCACTGCCCGGAGATTCGCTTCGCTGGAATGGAATCGTTAATATTAGACCACCTTATCCTACCGTATTCGTTATCATTTCACTTGGAATCATTTGATATGCTTTCTTCAACTGAGTCTTTTGTGTGGAATTTCAACTGTCCGTAAGTATATATTAATTGGCGGGTATCAATTTTAACTGCGCGGAAATCGTGTTTCACCCCACGCAGATTCTCTTAGATTGGACCAAGTCTGATATGTATGAATTTCAAAAGGCTTGCGTGTAGGAATTTCATCTGTCCGAACGTGAACTTGATATAAATTTCAACTGCGCGGAAATAGAGCCCGTAAGCGAATTTGGCATAAAGTTGAACTGCGCGGAAATCCATGGTAGCTTCACCCAACGCAGATTCTCTTAGATTGAACTAAGTCTGATATGTATGAAAAGGCTTGCGTATATGAATTTCATCTGTCCGAACGTGAACTTGGTATTAAGTTTAACTGCGCGGAAATCCATGGTAGCTTCACGCAACGCAGATTCTCTTAGATTGAACTAAGTCTGATATGTATGAAAAGGCTTGCGTATATGAATTTCATCTGTCCGAACGTGAACTTGGTATAAATTTCAACTGCGCGGTATCGGGCCCGTATAAAGTTTAACTGCGCGGAAATCCATGGTAGCTTCACCCCACTCAGATTCTCTTAGATTGAACTGAGTCTGATATGTATGAAAAGGCTTGCGTGTTCTAGTTATATTTAACACATAAAAAAAAACACATAAAAAACGATGACCTTTACATCATGGAACATTAGAACCAATATGATACCGATTCATTTACACAGAGCTAAAATAAGCGATCCTCACAGCCTGATAGGCGAGGGTCCAGGGGCCGCTAAGGTCCCGGAAGCTCCGGGGTCTTAGGTTGCCGGAGATGCGTTTTACGCCTTTTCCCGGAAATAAATCTGAACACAATGTATATAGATTTATGGTTCTATTTTCACGTTTGTTTCGCATAAACACGCATCGATATTGAAGAATATGGCAGACTCCATTTACCTTCCTGGTTTAACACAAACAAAACAGGCCTATAACACACCACTACACGTCCTGGCACTCTATCTGTAATTTTTATGTGGGGACATGGTCAGTTAGGAGTGCAAAAAAGTGTGTGTGGGGGAGGGGGGCAGAGATATTCGCCCTCCCCCTCTAAATCAAAAGTATGGGGGGGGGGGGCCCTGGCCCCCCACTTCCGACGCCACCGTTATATGTACATACTTGGAACTTGTGGGCATGCCCAATACCAAATTTCGGAGATTTAAGTGCAGTTCTTCAACTGACCAATTTTTTCCTAAGAAAAATTTATGATTTTATGATATTTTTTTAAATTTTATGCTATTTTATGCTGTTTACTCATTTTTGGCAAAATTTTATGATTTTTATGATTTTATGCCACTGTGGGAGGCCTGTCACTGGAGGGAAATTCAGTTGACCTATTTTTCAAATAAATGAGCAATTGCTATCCCAGCATTCCTCTCGCTGAAGTATAGCAGCAGTATAGTTTCGAGTCCAAAGTCTTTTTTGGCAAGGACAAGTTGTAGAAGTATAACAGCAGTGTAAACAGCTAAAGTTGTAGCAGTATAACAGCAGTATACACCTGATGTCTTCAAATTTGCCAAAGTATTGGCAGTATACCAGAAGTATAGAATTTACATTTTATGTGATCAAGTTGTAGAAGTATGGCAGCAGTACACAAAGCAAGTGTGCAAGTGCCAGAAGTATAGTGGCAGTATAAAGAAAAGAGCTGAAATTGCAGAGTTTCAGAAGTATGACCACGGAAGTATATACTGCTCTTCCGTAAGGGGGGCTGGCCACTTCTGCGTAGGTTGGGAATGGGTTGGGAATGGTTCGACACATTTCAAGAAAGCAAATCTCCGTGGAGTGAAATTTGAATTCCCCGCAGTTGAAATTTCTACCAAGTTCACGTTCGGACAGATGAAACTCATACACGCAAGCCTTTTCATATATATCCGACTTAGTTCAATCTAAGAGAATCTGCGTTGTGTGAAGCTACCGTGGATTTCCACGCAGTTCAACTTTATGCCAAATTCGCTTACGGGCTCGATTTCCGCGCAGTTGAATGCAGATGACATTCATACACGCAAGCCTTTTGAAATTCATACATATCAGACTTAGTTCAATCTAAGAGAATCTGCGTGGGGTGAAGCTACCATGGATTTCCGCGCAGTTCAACTTTATACGGGCTCGATTTCCGCGCAGTTGAAATTTATACCAAGTTCACGTTCGGACAGATGAAATTCATAGACTTAGTTTGAGCGAAGCGAATCTGAGTGGAGTGATTTCCGCGCAGTTAAAATTGATACCCGCCAATATATACTTACGGACAGTTGAAATTCCACACATAAGACTCAGTTGAAGAAAGCTTATCAAATGATTCCAAGTGAAATGATGACGAATAAGGTAGGATATGGTGCTCTAATATTAACGATTCCATTCTAGCGAAGCGAATCTCCGGGCAGTGAAACATAATTTCCGCGCATTTGAATTTCGTTCTCTCTCGTTTCAAGCGACATATAGTCTACAGATTCGCATTTTGCGGATTTTGTTGTCTGTTGTATCAATATTCTGCTCGTCAGCAAATAAAGAACAAGAGCCCAAGGGGCTTCAATATACGCCCGTATATCTGGAATTACATTGGTCCAAATTTCAAGGTTGCTTAATAGCCTTGATTTCAATTGGTAGCTAGCAATCCAGAGAAAGGTCTGCAATTTTGTGCTTCTGAGAATGTAACATATATCACATCTAAAATTGAATGATAAACTAAAATGAGCTTAACTCTTGGAAACTAGTTGACCGTGGAGCAAGAACCGAGAGGTCACATATCCAACACTGAAATCGACAATAGTCAAACACAAGAAAATAGTAGTTTTCCTGCAAACGGATTTCTTTCAGATGAGAGAATTTTTCATGAAGGAAGAAGAAAGTGATGAAATAAACTATTGTTCTTGAGTTGATAAACAGGTATGAAGTTCATAAAGGACCCCTCTCCCCGTTAAATTAGTAAATGTATGGTTTTTATTTCACAACAGTTCAACTAAATGTAGCTGTTTCAAACATGGGAGACAACACCACAGGACAAATGCTGTATACATTAGGGGGGAGACCTCTGAATATTCAAACCTAACACATATAATCAGCTAAACTTGATTCAGTTTTGGGGGACTGTGACCTTGACCTTTGATAAATTGATGTATGGCCTTGACCTTGACCTTTGATAAATTGATGTATGGCTCCTCTTCACCATGCGAGTAAGGTATTTGATACCACTCCATACCTTGAAACTAGAGATATCGCATGGACAACAAATGTTAATGGATGAATGGACAGAAAGAAACATCGCATTACATGACCTCGTCTTCGACAGGCATATGAAAATGTGACTCAATGATTTGCTGATTTTGGAGTCAGTGACCTTGACCTTTGACCTAAATTTTGGTACACGACACATCGTCTTCTGTCAATGTATCAGTGGGCACAAAAATTCATGATTTTTATGAATTTCATGATTTTGGGGGTCACAGTGACCTTGACGTTCGGCCTTGACCTACATTTTGGTGCGTGACACATGTCCCCCTAATGTATCTACTGACAAAAAAAATAATAAATTCGAAGATTTCTTGATTCTGGGGTCAGTGACCTTGACTATTGACCTTGACCTAAATTTTGGTACATGACAAACCATCTCCTCATAATTTCTCAATGGACACAAAAAATCATGATTTTTAACAATTTCTCGATTTTTGGGTCACAGTAACCTTTGACCTTTGACCTACATTTTGGTATGTGACACATCGTGTCCCCCTAATGTATCTACTGACACAAAAAATGTTAGTTTTAATTATTTCCTGATTTTTGGGTCACAGTGACCTTTGACCTTTGACCTTGACCTATATTTTGGTATGCGACACTTCATTTCTCCCTACTGAATCCACTCGCAAAAAATTAATTTTTTTTAATGATTTCCTGATTTTTCGGTCTCTCTGACCTTTGACCTCTGACCTCGACCTACATTTGGTATGCAACACATCATTCCCCCCTAGGGCATTCACTCACCAAAAATTAGAACTGTAGATAGAAAACTGTCGATGTTCAATGATTTCCTGATTTTAGGCAACAGTGACCTTTCACCTCTAACATCGACCTCAATTTTGGTACGCGACACATCGTCTCCACGTAGCGTATCCACTCACAAAAAATTGCAACTGTCGATAGAAAACGTTCACAGATATAGACCGAACACGAACACTTCGGTGATTTTCTGTTTTTTAGGCCAGTGACCTTTGACCTCTGACCTTGACCTTCATTTTGGTACGCGACACACCGTCTCCCCGTAGGGTATCCACTCACCAAAAATTAGAACTGTAGATAGAAAACTGTCCCAGATATAGACCAGACACGGGGGACGCCCCGACGGACGGACGGACACACGCCCCGACGGACGGAAACCGCCATCACATAATACGTCCGCCTTTTGGCGGGCGTATAAAAATCCATCAAATAATCCACGCGCAGTTGAAATTAAGCTCCGCGCAGTTCCGCACAGTTTTTAGTACGACCGGCCGCGACAAGTAACTATTCTGTCCTAAAAATACTGAATTACGATCTAATACAGGCCTACATGTAACATGACTGAATTGTGTTCCTGGAAACAGTTGTTTACTTTTATTTATAATTATATCGAACATTCTGTTCACTTCGACGTTCATCCCGCTCACATGAATACAATACGAGAGCTCGCGTACATCCAACTCCAGCATGGTTCCTGCATTGATCTCCCGCAAGATTTGCACACGATCCGCTTGAAAGGCAAAACTAGTGGATAAATTAAATGAACTTCACAAAATTGACTGGCACGATCAGGCGCAATGAGCCTATATTTCTATCGACTGTTCATGTCTGGCAACTTCAAGTCGAAAACGAAACCAGAACAAACTGAGTGAATATTACGTTTTATTTCGGAGAATAGGAGCTCAATAAAACTTCGTCAGTGAGTATTTTAATCGGAAGAAAATCGTGCTTGCCAACACGGGCAGCTAACATGAAAGTTGCGTTGCCCGTGCCGATTTTTACTTGCTCCACAAGCAGATAAGCGCTAACGTATAACACTCGCGAGTTGATTGAGTGAACCTGGTGAAGGCAATGCAACAACAATGATTTTGCTTGATAATTTTCCAGGACAATTCAACATTTTTATTTTGGAACTCGACTTATCTCTTGAAGAACTCACTATTTATTCACTATAACTCAGTTTTTTCGCACGTGTTTAGGGTGCATTTTCCCATGGATAAAAAAACCAGGGGTAAAACTCAATTTCAAAATTTCCCCAAAACTCAAATTTTTCAGTCAAGTTTTTAGTCGGGGTTACCCACAAAAAGTTGTTAAAATCCCCCGGTTGTTATGATCCTTAAAGAGGTAAAAGCGTCATTTAAAAAATATTCAGCAAATAACATATTTCGATAAAAGTTATTCAGTAGTTGAAAGCAATTATGGTGAACGTGTTTCTGTGACCTCATTTTTTAATATCACGGGCATTGAAATCACACTTCTGACATTCTCTGAAAAACGTAACAGCACCTGCACTTGGCTCCAGTGCCTGAGATGACGTCAGAAAACGCGCACTGGCATTCCGAGCGTGATGCTTTGCAACGTCATACTCGATCTTAGAACTTTTATCGCACTGTGACGGCTTCTAATGTGACGTCATGGATACCTGATCACGTTATCCGACGTCATCTCAGTCATTTCCCATTTTCATGTTGTTCACTAGACCGAATTGAAGAATCTGACAATATTGATCCCTATATGAAATACGAGATTTCAATACTTGAAAATCTTTTGGCAAATGTTGCAAGTGATCATGCCGTTCAATTTACCCGAACAACTAAAATCACGCTACTACCTCTTTAAGAAAATATCGTTCCAGCAAAATTAATCTTATAATTGAACATTCTGTTGACATTTTACACTAAACTCCCTAATAGTAGAACAGTCTGATGAGAGAAATGAGCCCACTGAGTCAACATCAGGGAGTGAGGACAATGATCTTGGCTATGCAGAGCTAGAGGAAGGAGACAAATTTGTCCCTGTCATAAACGTCTCCGGATCGAGAAAAACAAAACATGTGTTCAAATTCTCCAATGCCTGGAAAATGGAGAGACTGGTTGGAATATATGACAGTATGGTGAAAAAAGTTTCAGTAGGAGTGACAAGCTGAAGTACCAGGGTGAGAAGTAAAGAAAATAGTTACCTATCACTATCAGAGTGACAAGTAATTCTCAAAAAACATTGTCGTGTCAGTGTCTGTCATTGAACGGGGATTTCGTGGTAAAAAACAAAATAAAACGTTTTTGCCCATTGAAAGCGTTGAGATGTTCTAGCTTGTGTGTCTGATGTATCTGACAGCACCAATTTGATTTGTATCAAGGCATGTCGCCTGGAATGAAATGCGACCCTGACGATGATCTGAACATTCATGGGGGCAAAAAAAAAAGAATGGCCTCACAGGTCAGAGGTTATCGCTCCAATACTGTACGTTGTTTACCACATCTGTTTTACTGTGTTAAAACATCCAATCTGAAGTCATTTTTAAAAGAAAAAAAACTTGTTCTTTACACCGGTTCTCTTATATTCCAAATAAAGTGTGCCGGTGCTATGGTTTTGGAATAGGGACCGTCATCAACCTGTGTGGTATATTTCCTACATGTGTATATCCTGTTACCTTTTTTTGACAATTCAGATAATGTTTTGACTCTGCAACTGGCAACTTGACAAGGTGGTTGTGATCGATTATTACATAAGTTTATTGTGATGGAATAGTTTATCTTTACCGTCTGGTCACATCAATTGGCTACCACTTCAACATCAAAGTCAACCTGCAAAGAATAGAAAGAGAATTTTTGAAGAGCCAATATTGGTTTCATAATACATCCTCACAACCATGACATTTTAATTTTGGAGTGTAACATTTATCTTTCACAAAATATGACACTGACTTCTACTTTGGTATTCAAGTCATTATCTCCGCCAAATGCATCTACACTTGAAAAATATTACTACAATTTTCATTGATGTCCTGCTCATGTCACAAATGAGTGATAAACGGCATTTATCGCAATATTTCACTCTCTTTAAAATGAAATATTCTTCATCCGTATTCACCGGTGTAAATTTCAGAACCATATGAAAAGCCTTCATCAAATCTCCTGATGAGAAATCCATCTTTACATCATTTCCTTGTTTGGGTTTGACACTACGAAATAATCACAAGCCAAATTGATTGTGGCAGATTTCTCGTTTGCAGTTTTGGGGATGGCAGGTTACACAGATGATCCTGGATTTTACACCGGCGGAGACGGTGAGAACAAAGTTGTTTGCAATGTGTACACTGAGCTATTGTTAAGATACAATGACATCACCTGGAAGAGTTTGTTTCCTCTGAAAAATATGCAAATGCCATTGTGCAATGACGGGTGGGAAAGCACAGGGGAAACTCATTAATAAATTCACATGTGCACCCGTGACAATATGGCAGTGAAATGCATGCCAAGAATGGAAAGCTGAAAATTTTGGTATCCGTGACAGACTCTATGGCATAGTGATTGCCATAGTGATGGAACAAATGAAGATATGAAAAACTTGGATAACTCTACTCTCAACAACAGAGATAGCAGACGGACAGGATCATTGGCTCTCGGCTCCAAATTTTTTTTCTTGATAATAATTTTCAGAATTTAGAACTACTCCATCCAAACATCAGCATGATCGACTGAATACCTCTTGAAATCAATTCATTTACCCATGTCATCTGCACTCAAATTTCATCAAAACGAGAGAAAAAACCCCTTCCATTGTCTACCAAACTTCATGGCAATGTCGACCTGATTTCAACAACATCAACAGTTACTTGTTGTTTGCCCGAGATAGGAGGATACACCATTACTTACTTCTCTGCTGTATTAAATATATACCCTGCTTTTTTAAGAAGAAAAGTTTTTAAAAAAACACCACCCTGTGTGTGAATTGTGGACCTGTGTGTGGATTGTGGACACCTCCTCCCCCAGCTAGTGCTTTCTTGCAAGAAAGGTAACAAAAAAGGATCTGAGGATCAAATCCTGGGGCAGAATATCTGGAAGAGGTCCTGAAACTGTGAACCGTGCGGTGTTGTTTTAGTCTAAACATCTATGTCTACGCTCACTCCAAATCTGATTAGTAACAATTCAAACTTGAAGCATTTTCATTGGGTGGCGCAACTCGATGGGAGGATTTGCACTATAATTCAAGCTATTCCCTGGACAATGCAATCTTGCCTCGATGGCAGCGGGCAGTGCACCGACACATGGCTGGCTGCATGAGCTCCGGTTCATTAATCCAGGGGTTCATAGACGTCCAGTAAGAAAATGTCAAAAACTGAATACAGACAGTAAAAAACTCAAAAGTATACGTTTTGGGCAAGAAATACTCAATATTTTTGACGAAAACTCAATCCTCGAAATGGTGCAAATTATTTCAATGATGTGAAATCCATCGCCGATCCTTCGACAATCTGGCTTCGAATGTTTGGGGATTTTCAGTTCTAGAAATAATTGCCAAAGTTTTGCCAATAACACGCTTGATACAGAAAGCGGAAGTAAACTCAGGTGTGAGACATGCGCAGATCACGATGACAATGATATAACGACAGGGTCTCGACTACAGTCATAGGGCGCACACAGTCTGCGACACGTGCTTTACAACAGAAGATTGGCTAACACCAAATCAAGCGCTCCCATTGGTCGCTGATTGACAGGAAATCTGTACAACCTGTGAAGAGCAACTCTGCAGCCCAACATGAACTTGAGCAAGAGACTACATAGACACGACAAACTCCACATGCTTTCTGTTTCAGTTGGCGGGACGACGGGAATACGAGAACAAATTTACCATGTGGTTTTCTTCGCTGATAGTAGTGCGATACACTTTGAAATAAACCTACCGGCTGTGTTGTAAAGTTAAAATTTGAAAAGAAAACTCTTTTCATTGACGTACATGACAGAAGGAGCTTATGCGGAGTCCAGTTTTCGTTTTTATGCTTTCGTAATTTGTGAATCTCCAAAGACTGACCTGTCAGTATTCACCATCACACAAACTACATGTATATTCAGATTATGGTCGAAATATTGCTAAATGCCTGGACCAAAATGATTTAATAATAAAAAATACACTGTTTTATTATAATTATAAAACTTTTTTAATCGTTGTAAGGACGAAAACAGGAATCTTGAATAAAGTGGCGACAGAGTCCATTTAACCCAGGTTCTGGCGGTTGCTTACATTGATGACATCCAGCATTTTGTTAAATTCTGCGTAACCTTTTCACGTAACCTTTGGGTAACGCAGTCAAGTTTGGCGTAACCTAACCAATAGGTTACGCACCTGCAGTACCCGTAACATTTTTGGGGGTTACGCAATGATCTCTAATGTCATGGCCTGTACCATTGGACTAGATTCTTTTCCATCACACAATGTTTTTAATTTATGTCCAAATTTAATGTCTTCATTATATTTCTCAAGTTAAACATTAACCAACAGAAAACTTCTTAAAATTTTATTTCAGTATTTCATTATAAATATCTATGATACGTAAGAACTAAATAAAACACGTTACCAGCTTCACATGAATGCGTTATTAACGTTTAATTATATTTGGATTTTACAGTGAAATGTATCAGAGGTGAAGTGTGCCAGACCTGTTGACAGTTTGTGGGTTTATGTGGTGTTTGACTTCAGTATTACAGAAATTATCTTAATTGGTAGGGTGGTAAAAATATCCAAAAACTCAATATCAGCTTGTGGATGGGCCGTAAAAACTTCGAAAAACTCAATTTGAGCATAAAAAAAACTCAATATTTTGTATTGGGTAGTAAAAATTTGGACTTCTATGAATCCTTGTAATCAAGCTGCTTTGCAATCTCTTGAAACCAGAAAATATTTTTAGTCGATAACTGGACTATTTGTGACCAGATGTTGACAAAATTATCATAAATGTAAGCTTATTGGTGCTTTCTTGGAATAGTAGGAATATTTAATCTCTATTATCATAAAAAATACAGTCGATAAACAACAGTTTTATCTCCTGAATGTTGTTATAGACAAAGGTTAACAATACAAATGAACCTACTTGGACTGTATGTTGTTTGTATTGTTGCAACGGTCATAATACTGTACATGTATAAGCCA